>CM057147.1:33563236-33704080 GCA_029964075.1 Patiria pectinifera | reverse complement strand
ACTTTGTCAAATTGTGATTTTCACATTTGGGCTTAGTTTGTAGTTTATTTTTGCTTTAGAAGCATACTCACCCTCTTTATAGGCTAATCAGAAAGTACTTCCTTTTTTCAGATGTCTGCTTTTTCGTGAAATTTCATGTTGAAATTTTGATACGCAACTGTGCAAACGAGTCTGGAAATTTCACGAAAAATAGACATCTGGAAAAGGCAGCGCTCTCTGATTAGCCTATAAAGAGGGTGAGTATGCTTCTAAAGCAAAAAAACCTACAAACTAAACCTAAATGTGAAAATCAAAATTTGACAAAGTTCGACACGTTTTTGTACATGGTGGAAGTGTGGCCTTTATTTACGGAGGTAGTCCAGTAAATTGGCCACATTTATGGGGCTAAGCTTGATCCTGAGAAGCTGGTTGCCAACTTTCCTGTGTTGTCACAAAGTTGACTTGATTGTAGATTAAGAGTGCGTTCCTATGTGAAGTAGCCCTCTGATCCTAATGCAATCAAGTACTGATAACTCAAATAGCTGACGAACATCTGCTACTAAAATCAACAAACATGCTGCAAGAACCAAACGAGAAAAATCTACATATTTAACAGAAATTACATCCTCATCATCACAGATTCTCAAAAGCGATGTTTGCTGAACAGACAAGATTACCCAGGTTCACAGTCTCTTGAAAACAATGCTTATCAGCCCAATTCCACAACATCCAGCAGGATCCTGATTTGTTAACATGAGCAGTCAAAAAGCATCAACTTGTATGAGAACTCTTATCATAGCAAGATGCTTGTAAACCAAGCTCTCAAATAAAAGCTTCTGGAAACCAGTTCAAAGCTGGAGGACTGCCTTGTCTACAAATGAAGGGTTGGCTGAATGGCCTTGCAGAGACAAAGAAGATTTCTTGTGCACATGACATCGGCCCATTTTCCATCGATATGCTTCATGACACAGTGTTCATCTGCTCTATCTGGCTCTGTGGGACCCAGATAGTGAGATTCCACTCCATCATTGCTGCATTTCCAGATACCTTCCCTTCCTAGGTCACTGCAGTTGATCCAAACTCGGCCTTCTCCTCCATCTTGTATGATTCCAGTGACAAAGTCAGCTGACTTGTAAATCATCTACAGTCAAAGCATACATTTAGCTGTATCAAGTTACAGAGACAGTCATAGCCTCTCAATCCTGCTTCATGTAAGCTGGGAGCACTCAACTGTTAAAAGCAGTCACTTGATTGGTTTTGACTGCTGGTTTGTTTGTTTGTTTGTTTAATTTGCTAGGCAGAGACAGCAGTGTTATATATTATTAAGGATGCAATCCTTTCCCCTGTTTTATTCTCCAAGTTCATGCACTTATCCGGCATTTCTAGAGGTGCAGGATTGGCTGGACAGCCTTGCAAAGAAAAAGCAGCTCTCTTGAACAATGAGCATCAGCCCATCTTCCAGAACGGACCATGGCACAGTGTTCATCTGCTCTTGCATTATCGGGCTCTCCTTGATTCCAGTTGAAGTAGTGAGATTCCACTCCATCATTGCTGCATTTCCAGTCACCTTCCCTTTCCAGGTCATTGCAGTTGATCCAAACTCGGCCATCTCCTCCTTCTCGTATGATTCCAACAACAAAGTCGTTTTCTTCTTCAGACCGCGGTGCTGCCAGTGAACCTCCCATCTTACGACACGCATCTCTGGCATCAAACCAGCTGAAACGATCCTTTGTCAGCAAGAAGCATGCACCTTTCCATGGTATCCAACCAGAACGGCACGCAGACCTACCAGTTATACCATGAGTGGAGGCACAAGAATCACTGGTAGCCAAAGCAACCTGAATATGATTAGTGCACAGCAGAGCACCAATCAAGAAAGCTGCTGAGAACATAGTTACAGAACAGATGTGGCTGACTTCAGGTTATATCCAAATTAAGTCACAATGTAGAGGAGTTCAACTAGAATAAGTGTCAGACAACAAATGGTTCAAGATTGTTCCTGTAGATGTGAAGTGTACGCATCACAAGACTTGACTGAAATGAGTGCTACATGCAGTATCAACCAGTGATATTTACTTTCCTTTAAGACTCTTTGAGTCAGTGGTTAAGTGGTGACGCACGTATCACTGTGAAATGCGTGGTAGAGTCTTAAGTTGTAACATAGACTCCAAAGGATTCACCTACATGTAGGTAAATCACAAAAGAAGCTTCATGTACCAAGGCCAAGCTAGTGGTTGCATGAAATCAATTAGCACTCAGCTTACTTATTTTGTAATAGAGAGTCACATACAGTAAACCAAGTACGTACTGGCAACACACTGGCAACAATCAATACTGAAACAGTTAAGTCAGATTTCAAATTGAATAGATTCCTGATGCTGTTACTATGACTACAATCAAACAAGCGTAAATTTTGTGTCAATATGCATTGTGAACAGATTGGCACATTTAAAGGTCGAAAAAAACATATGCAATGCTCAATTGACGTCACAAAAAGCTTGCTGCAAAATTGAACAAAAGGCATTGGCCCACCTTCCATCGAGAAGCATCATGATACATTCTAACTTGCATTATTGATCTCAATATACAAAAAAGTATGTTTCAAATAATACAAAGGCTTGATTTTACCGCCAAAAAAAGAACACACACTAAAACTCTAACGTATTTGGCAAATTCTTCAACATATGAATTTTGATAATGTACAGGAAATATTGCACATATGCATAAAGAATGCCAAGTGATGTTGCTCTTCCTGATATCAAATACCATGTATACCAATTGCACTCGTCACACAAATCAACATCTTTTTGTTTAAGCACAGCTTGATCTAGCCCCATAAATGTGGCCAATTTACTGGATTACCTCCATGAATAAAGGCCACACTTCCACCATGTACAAAAACATGTCGAACTTTGTCAAATTGTGATTTTCACATTTAGGCTACATGTACACGTAGGCTTTATTTTTTTGTAGTTTATTTTTGCTTTAGAAGCATACTCACCCTCTTTATAGGCTAATCAGAAAGTGCTTCCTTTTTCAGATGTCTACTTTTCGTGAAATTTCATGTTGAAATTTTGATACGCAACTGTGCAAACGAGTCTGGAAATTTCACGAAAAATAGACATCTGGAAAAGGCAGCACTTTCTGATTAGCCTATAAAGAGGGTGCGTATGCTTCTAAAGCAAAAAAACCCTACAAACTAAACCTAAATGTGAAAATCAAAATTGGACAAAGTTCAACACGTTTCTGTACATGGTGGAAGTGTGGTCTTTATTTACGGAGGTAGTCCAGTAAATTGGCCACATTTATGGGGCTAAGCTTGATCCTGAGAAGCTGGTTGCCAACTTTCCTGTGTTGTCACGAAGTTGACTTGATTTTAGATTAAGAGTGCGTTCCTATGTGAAGTAGCCCTCTGATCCTAATGCAATCAAGTACCGATAACTAAAATGTCTGAAGAACATCTGCTATACTAAAATCAACAAACATGCTGCAAGAACCAAACGAAAAAATTTTACATCATTTAACAGAAATCCCATCTGATGAAAAATTACATCTTTCATATCACAGATTCTAGAAAGCGATGTTTGCTGAGCAGACATGATTGTAAGTTCACAGTGGATTGAAAACAATGCATATAAGCCCAATTCCACAATATCCAGCAGGATCCAGATTTGTTAACATGAGCAGTCAAAAAGCATCAACTTGTTTGAGAACACTCATCATAGCAAGATGCTTGTAAACCAAGCTCTCAAATAACAGCTCCTGGAAACCAGTTCAAAGCTGGAGGACTGCCTTGTCTACAAATGAAGGGTTGGCTGAATGGCCTTGCAGAGACAAAGAAGATTTCTTGTACACATGACATCGGCCCATTTTCCATCGATATGCATCATGACACAGTGTTCATCTGCTCTATCTGGCTCTGTGGGACCCCAGTTGATATAGTGAGATTCCACTCCATCATTGCTGCATTTCCAGTCACCTTCCCTTCCTAGGTCATTGCAGTTGATCCAAACTCTGTCTTCTCCTCCATCTTGTATGATTCCAGCAACAAAGTCAGCTGACTTGTAAATCATCTTCAGTCAAAGCATACATTTAGCTGTATCAAGTTACAGAGACAGTCATAGCCCATCAATCCTGCTTCATGTAAGCTGGGAGCACTCAACTGTTAAAAGCAGTCACTTGATTGGTTTTGATTGCTGGTTTGTTTGTTTGTTTAATTTGCTAGGCAGAGACAGCAGTGTTATATATTATTAAGGATGCAATCCTTTCCCCTGTTTTATTCTCCAAATTCATGCACTTATCCGGCATTTCTAGAGGTGCAGGATTGGCTGGACAGCCTTGCAAAGAAAAAGCAGCTCTCTTGAACAATGAGCATCAGCCCATTTTCCAGAAAGGACCATGGCACAGTGTTCATCTGCTTTTGCATTATCGGGCTCTCCTTGATTCCAGTTGAAGTAGTGAGACTCCACTCCATCATTGCTGCATTTCCAGTCACCTTCCCTTTCCAGGTCATTGCAGTTGATCCACACTCGGCCATCTCCTCCTTCTCGTATGATTCCAACAACAAAGTCGTTTTCTTCTTCAGACCGCGGTGCTGCCAGTGAACCTCCCATCTTTCGACACGCATCTCTGGCATCAAACCAGCTGAAACGATCCTTTGTCAGCAAGAAGCATGCACCTTTCCATGGTATCCAACCAGAACGGCAGGCAGACCTACCAGTTATACCATGAGTGGAGGCACTACAAGAATCACTGGTAGCCAAAGCAACCTGAATATGATTAGTGCACAGCAGAGCACCAATCAAGAAAGCCGCTGAGAACATAGTTACAGAACAGATGTGGCTGACTTCAGGTTATGTCCAAATTAAGTCACAATGTAGAGGAGTTCAACTAGAATAATTGTCAGACAACAAATGGTTCAAGATTGTTCCTGTAGATGTGAAGTGTACGCATCACAAGACTTGACTGAAATGAGTGCTACATGCAGTATCAACCAGTGATTTATACTTTCCTTTAAGACTCTTTGAGTCAGTGGTTAAGTGGTGACGCACGTATCACTGTGAAATGCGTGGTAGAGTCTTAAGTTGTAACATAGACTCCAAACGATTCACCTACATGTAGGTAAATCACAAAAGAAGCTTCATGTACCAAGGCCAAGCTAGTGGTTGCATGAAATCAATTAGCACTGCTTACTTATTTTGTAATAGAGAGTCACATACAGTAAACCAAGTACGTACTGGCAACACACTGGCAACAATCAATACTGAAACAGTTAAGTCAGATTTCAAATTGAATAGATTCCTGATGCTGTTACTATGACAAAAATCCAATCAGCTTACACATGTACATGATGTTATGTACTAAAGTACCAGCAGTATGGAACATGTAACCCTCCTGCTGTCTGAATAGTCACAGACAGTCAAAATATCAATCAATTTGCCCTACATGCTGAGCCTTTATACAAAGGCTAGTCACCAACAGATCACATTTCTTGTAAGCACTGTGACTAGTCAAACTCCATCACTGACAAAAGGAATTTTATCTACATGTGTGTGCAGCTGACTTGTAAATCATCTACAGTCAAAGCATACATTTAGCTGTATCAAGTTACAGAGACAGTCATAGCCTCTCAATCCTGCTTCATGTAAGCTGGGAGCACTCAACTGTTAAAAGCAGTCACTTGATTGGTTTTGACTGCTGGTTTGTTGGGGTGTTTGTTTGTTTGTTTGTTTGTTTGTTTGTTTAATTTGCTAGGCAGAGACAGCAGTGTCATATATTATTAAGGATGCAATCCTTTCCCCTGTTTTATTCTCCAAATTCGTGCACTTATCCGGCATTTCTAGAGGTGCAGGATTGGCTGGACAGCCTTGCAAAGAAAAAGCAGCTCTCTTGAACAATGAGCATCAGCCCATCTTCCAGAACGGACCATGGCACAGTGTTCATCTGCTCTTGCATTATCGGGCTCTCCTTGATTCCAGTTGAAGTAGTGAGACTCCACTCCATCATTGCTGCATTTCCAGTCACCTTCCCTTTCCAGGTCATTGCAGTTGATCCAAACTCGGCCTTCTCCTCCATCTTGTATGATTCCAGTGACAAAGTCATTTTCTTCTTCAGACCGCGGTGCTGCCAGTGAACCTCCCATCTTATGACACGCATCTCTGGCATCAAACCAGTTGAAGTGATCCTTTGTCAGCAAGTAGCATGCACCTCTCCATGGTATCCAACCAGAACGGCAGGCAGACCTACATGTACCAGTTATACCATGAGTGGAGGCGCTACAAGAATCACTGGTTACCAAAGCCACCTGGATATGATTACTGCACAGCAAAACACCAATCAAGAAAGCCGCTGAGATCATTGTGACAAAACAGATATGTTACTGAACAGTAAAGTCCAGATGAACTAGTATCATCCAGTGTGTTTCACTGTGTCAGGGAACAAATGGCTTCAGATCTGACACAATGTACTGACATGTACTATCTTTTAAACCACCAAATATGCTCAGTAAGCAAGGTAAGAATTGAGGAATCCTCTGCACTTGATAACGATGCAACTCCCTGTTGAAGTGTACTGATCAGACGTCTTGACTCAAATGAGGACTGCATCCAATATCATCCCGTGATATTTACTTTCCTTCCAGTCTTATCAATACAGTGATGGACAGGCATCAATTACTCAGGCCTACCTTAACGCAAAAGTAATAAGAGATAGTCCTGATAAAACAAGATTGCATTTGGGTCATTCCATGTCAGACCAACGCACTTTTTTACCTCATGTCTTCCGATTTTGATAAAAATTGCTGTGCTTGTAGGTCCTGATGAGCAATGAATGCACACCAATTTTTAGGCCGATCCGACCTACCATATGGTCAGGGCAGAAACCACAAAAAACCAGACATTTTTAGAGTAAAATACCACCCTTTTACTAGAAATATGTCAAAACCATGTCAATTTTCATTGAATATATGCGAATTTGGTATCAAAATTATAAGAATTGCATGCTCAAATCAACTCTTTTGTCAAAATTAAATTTTGTGAAAAGTAGGTCATGTGACCTTTAATATGTTATCGTGACCTTTGACCCAATTTATGTACTAATGTATCATTTCGAAAATCAACAAAATGAAAATGACTTGATAGAGCATGTCTTCCTCTATCGGAATCCACTAAAAATCAATTGGGGTCTTTAAAATTTACAACTTTATGACTATTTTTGTACAGTTGGTGGGTTACAAATTAGTCAATTTATAGACTCTACATTAGAAATCCACCCACACAACTTACTATTCTGTTTCTAAGGCCAAATAAAAAAAGTCTCCGGTTTCTGGTATGGAGCTTGCCAAAAAAGTGGTGCGGCGACGTGGCTTTTTTTTTTTTTACCTGATTTTTTTGCTTCAAATGTCGGCTGATGACTGCAAATGGTGCCCGACTAAACTTAGTGCAAATATATGGGAGTCCAGAGAGGCCGCATAAAGCTTCTTCGACCATAACCCAATCTAAAAACACGTTAAAATTGTGCAGCAGCAGGATTCCAGTCAAACCAGTGAGTTTGGCAGTTTTGAGACATCATCTTTCATTGAAAAAAAAAACTTTTTCATTTTGCCGACGCGCATGGCTACGGCGACGCGCGCGCATACCAGAAACCGGAGACTTTTTTTTTTTTGGCCTAAAGGTACTTAAATTAATCCTGGACAACAAAAAGCTATGAGCCCCCCCCCCCCCCCAAAAGCGCAAAATCCTGGGTGCGCCACTGCTGATAACTTATAATATGAGTCTGGTTATACCCCATCAGCCCTAAACATGAGAAATTCCCAAACCAAGATTAATTTAAGTACCTTTAGAAACAGAATGGTAAGTTGTGTGGGTACATGTAGATTTCTAATGTAAAGTCTATAAATTGACTAATCTGTAACCCACCAACTGTACAAAAATAGTCATAAAGTTGTAAATTTTGAAGACCCCAATTGATTTTTAGTAGATTCTGATAGAGGAAGACATGTTCTATCAAGTCATTTTCATTTCGTTGATTTTCGGAATGATACATTATTACATAAATTGGGTCAAAGGTCACGATAGCATATTAAAGGTCACGTGACCTCTTTTTCACAAAATTTAATTTTGACAAAAGAGTTGATTTAAGCATGCAATTCTTATTATTTTAGTACCAAATTCGCATATATTCGATGAAAATTGACACGATTTAGACATATTTCTACCAAAAGGGTGGTATTTTACTCTAAAAATGTCCGTTTTTTGTGGTTTCTGCCCTGACCACATGGTAGGTCGGATCGGGCTAAAAATTGGTGTGCATTCATTGCTCATCAGGACCTACAAGCACAGCAATTTTTATCAAAATCGGAAAACATGAGGTAAAAAAGTGCGTTGGTCTGACATGGAATGACCCATTTGAAGGACTCAGTGGATGATTATACAAAGGCAAGCTACGTGTATATTACAGCTGTCAGTCACAGCGCATCCATATAAGAGACCATTAAAATGGATGTCAATACTAAAGACGTATGCAGCTTGGAGAAAGTTGCTGATTATATTTTCATTTATAAGCAGAGTTGCCATCGAGTCAATCACACGTCAATCAAAACTCAATTCACAAGGCGGGTCACATACAGGATGAACAATGACAAAGAAATGCCGCTGTCAAATTTCAATTGAATAAACTGTGACCTGACTTGAGACTGGATTATTGAGATGGACTTGTGATGACTTGTGATGACTTGTGATGGCTTGTGATGACTTGTGATGACTTGTGATGACTTGTGATGGCTTATGGTGGCTTATGACGGCTTGTGATGACTTGTGATGACTTGTGATGGCTTATGTCTTTTTAAGACTTGTGACTGACTCAACTCCAACTCGGTTCTCCAGCCAAACTATCAGCAGATCAGCGATGTGCACTGCACAATCCATACATTGAGATGAAAATATGAGGGCCTGATGAATTAACCATACAAAACATGCAAAAAGTGAAGGAATCATGAACACTTTTTGAGCTGCATGCAGATACATGTGTATCATCCATACTTGGCAGACACACATGTACAGATTATTTGTACTGGTCCTTACGCATGAAACTGTTCCAAAAAAAATCAGGTTGCTTTGAGAATGTCTGTCACACAATAAAAAAAAAAAATACACAAGTCAGCTTTGTTTGATTGCATGTACAGAAAAAAACCCACAAACATATCTTAATTATTTGGCACACATTTAAACGTTATACACATCATCAAGGATGCAATCCTTTGTCCTGTTTATTCCCCTGATTAATACACTGTCTTGTTTGGCATTTCTAGAGGTGCAGGATTGGCTGGGCAGCCTTGCAGAGAAACAGCAGCTCTCTTGAACAATGAGCATCAGACCATGCTCCATCGATTCCCATCATGATGCAATGTTCAGCTACAATATTTGGCTCTATTGCTTTCCAGTTGAAGTAGGCAGAGAGCACTCAACTGTTAAATACAGCCACTCAGTGGATTTTGACTGCTGAGGATGCACTCACACTGTCTCATTTCTAGAGGTGCAGAATTGGCTGAGCAGCCTTGCAGAGAAAGAGCAGATCTCTTGAACAATAAGCATCAGACCATGCTCCAGTGATTCCCATCATGGCACAGTGTTCATCTGCTCTTGCATTATTGGGCTCTCCTTGATTCCAGTTGAAGTAGTGAGATTCCACTCCATCATTGCTGCATTTCCAGTCACCTTCCCTTTCCAGGTCATTGCAGTTGATCCAAACTCTGTCTTCTCCTCCTTCTTGTATGATTCCAGTGACAAAGTCATTTTCTTCTTCAGACCGCGGTGCTGCCAGTGAACCTCCCATCTTTTGACACGCATCTCTGGCATCAAACCAGTTGAAGTGATCCTTTGCCAGCAAGTAACATCCACCTCTCCATGGTATCCAACCAGAACGGCAGGCAGACCTACCAGCTATACCAAGAGTAGGGGCGCTACAAGAATTACAACTTACAATGACCAAGTCAAGTAAAACACCAACTGTTAGAGTTTCAAGGTACATTTTGATCTTCATACTGGCTTCAGAAAATGACAATATCACGTACATGTATTTTGCCACCATGCACAAATGTTGCGTGCATCAACAGACAGATATCTCCCTTATGTCTGCCAAAGATGATACATCCATTTTTCCAAAATCCTGCAGCATCAAGTAGTGTTTTTTTCCCTGAAAAATTAGACAGTTTCATCAAGAATCAACGAGTCAGCCGAGAAGCCAACGGATTCGACCATCAAAGCTTTGTTCCAATTAAGGAAAGCCTACATCAATTCAAGACACAACGTTGGAAACTTTAGTTCAAAATTTCGCTCAGCTGCATGTTGCTCGCAGCTCCTTTTCAGGATGAAGTGAGAATGACTCAGGCTACTTCATGACAAGAATATTTCAAAAAATATTGTGGTCGACATGGAGGGTTCACGTGCATAGCGTAAGTGTGTGAAGACATCAGTGTGTGAACCAGAGCATGAACAACAACAAAGACAGCTGACGTCAGACGTAGGTACCCTATGCCAACCAACACTTCAACATCTATTTTTTCGAGCGTGACTTATTGTCCAGTCAACAGAGAAGCAAAGGGTGCCACGTATTCTGGTTCAGGCCCATAGCTGAATTGTGTGAAGGAATCAGCGTGTGAACCAGAACAATGACAGCTGATGTCAGACTTCGGTACTCTTTATTGGCTTCCTGCCTCACCGCTATAGATGGTTACTGCAGCTACTCAAATTGATTTCAGTGGGATGCTGTAAATTGCCTGTCGTGCTCATAATGATGAATATTGCTCCCCTCTCTCACAGACCAGAGTTTCTATCATCCAACACAAATTCCAAGGCAGTCAATATTTCACAGGCAAATGGGCAATTCCATGCAAAATTGGACACGACTAAAAAGTGGACAATTTTGAAAAGATGTCTCACCCCCTTTTTTTCAGTTTTGCTTCAAGAAATAGATTTTTTGTTTTCAGTTGCCATTTTCCTAGAGTTATAAGAATGACACATTGAACGAAAAAAATCCACCGACGTTTAGTTTTTGAAATATTTCATCACAAAAGTTGAATTGTTGGCTGCTAGACAATAATCTGTCCCTCACAAGGCGGATTCATCGGTCCGCAAAATGGAATTTCTTTTGCAGAGGACTGCAGATGACCAAGAATTTTAACATTTTTGGTAGATATAGAAAATTTGTTAGGAGAAAAAAAAAATCAACTATTTGAAAAGCAAGGGGTATGCAGCTTTATAGACTACAATCAACGCAAACTCAAATGTGGTATGGTATCATAAACCTACACGAACAATGTACATATCAAAATGCGTAACATCCATAATGAATGCTTACATTGCTTGCCTCATTAATTAATTCAGCTAAGTTAACCATGTCATGTGGTAAATTGAGGCCTAAGCTACCGGCTTACTGAATTTGGGGTCCGCTCATAAGTCCGACGTCTCATAGCTCCGACGCCTCATACATGTATGTCCGAAACAGCGCTTGTCCATTGTCGGACTTATGAGGCATCAGAGTTATGAGGCGTCGGACTTATGAGGCGTCGGACCTATGAGGCATTGAACTAATGATACGGCCCCCTGAATATATACAATTTTGTTCTTTTTTTTCTTCAAATTGATCAGTAGCCCAGGGCTGCCAACTCTCAAGCATTGAGTCTGAGACGCATGCATTTCAGGTGGATACACACAAAGTGATTTCTCACGCTGAAAAAGATAAATAAATAAAACTCAAAATGGTGTTTAAATGATGATCTTTTGCTAAATAGTATTGGTGGTAGAGGTCAGAAATTGCCTCAGATTGCACCACAGAGTGTATGTAGAATCCAAACTTTTACGGGCCCTTAAGCGGGCCCTGAAGCCACGTCCTTAGGGCTTCGCGCTTCACACTATCATTATCATGATTAGTTCCATCGCAAATTCTCACTCTGAGCTCTTATCATGCTTATATACAGTTGGCAGCCCTGCAACCTCTGTATGTACAATGTATGTACACAAATTAAGCAATGTCGATATCAGAGTTTTCAATAATCGATATGGCCTGATGTGAAAGTTAAAGACCAAGAATTTAATTCCCAATTTTCTACGGCTTTCTCTGCAGCATTGCTCACACTTTTTAAAATAAATCTCAGCGCTCCTTAACAGGCAGTTTCTTTTCAAGTTTTACATTGGGGGAGACCACGAATTCCAGCAAACGCAGAGCAAATACCACTTGGCATTTTGCAATGTGTTTATTTTGAGTCACACGCACAAGTTGCTGCCGAGTTTTATTTCATTATGTAAATGTTAAAACACAAAGTAAACGCACAAATGGGAGACTTACATGTATTTTGACGATGACCTGAAATTTTCGATATTTTCAGTTCCACAATATCCAAAATTTTGATATTTCGATATATGATGAAAAAGTTGCTTTTGGCGATATCGATATAAAAATAATATCAATCAATCAAGTAATATTGATATATCCAGGGTGCTTAGTACATGTGGGGTGCTGAGGTCCAATGGTTATGGTTTTTGACTCGTGTGCCGTGGTACATGGGTTCGAATCCTGACGGGGAACATGGTGCTTGTGCTCTTGAGCAAGGCACTTTAACATTACTGTTTCGTCCTTCGGATGGGATGTAAAGCTGTAGGCCCCATGTGTTGTGTAATGCACGTTAAAGAACCCAGTAACACTTATTGCTAAGAGAAGGGGTTTTCCCCAGTGTTTCTGGCAGTGGCTGCAATATGCGCCGTAGCACCTTGTAAACCCTTATAAAAGTGCTACATAATGGGTCTCACATTTCTCATAAACTTCATTTACCTGTATTTAAGAATAGACATGAATACCAGCGCCTTGAGTACCTAATTGTTGGTAGATACCGGTACCTGCACTGCATGTATATAAGACTATTACAGTGGTCCTTTGTTTCTTTTAAACGAAAGGAACAAACTGAAGTGTATACATCACAAGGTAGCAGACCAGTAAATAAACTTCCATAGACCCCAATGGTAAATGCTCCCACTTCAAAAATTCGGGAAAAATACTCACAACTCTCCAAGGTGTTCGAGACACACATCAAATTAAAGCTTCCACTCCATCATTGCTGCATTTCCAGTCACCTTCCCTTTCCAGGTCATCGCAGTTGATCCAAACTCGGCCTTCTCCTCCTTCTTGTATGATTGCAGTGACAAAGTCATTTTCTTCTTCAGACCGCGGTGCTGCCAGTGAACCTCCCATCTCACGACACGCATCTCTGGCATCAGACTGGTTGAAGTGATCCTTTGCCAGCAAGTAGCATGCACCTCTCCATGGTATCCAACCAGAACGGCAGGCAGACCTACATGTACCAGTTATACCAAGAGTAGGGGCCCTACAAGTATTACCAGCAACAATGGTAGACTCCAGCACAACGCAAAATACAATAATTTCCAAGTACATTTTCAGCTTCATTCTGCATTTAGAGTATGATGATTTTATACATGTAGACACAAGTTTTCCTCAGGCGTTCGTATGCTGCATTTTCAGATTAAGACAACTGTTTACAAACGTTACAAAGTTGCCTTAATTTCCTCCAAAAAAGAAACATCACACCAGCCAGCCAACCCCATCCAGTTTGGTGGTTGATAGGTACCAGTAAGATATCTGCATGAGTAAGCTTGAGGATATCTTCTCACAATCCCTCAGTCTTTCTGACACTTTCACCTTTACCAAGATGCAAGGCCCTACTGCTTGCACATCAGCATAATGATAGATCAATAATGGCACACACAAACAGGCATCACCCACAACAAGGCCAGAGTCCTTCATTATTTGTAATAAAAACGTCATTAAAGCAAGGTTGGTTTTGTCTTGTTTTCCTGCATGTAAAATTTACACCACCTTGGCTGACCTTTCAAGCACCATCGGTAGGCTCAATCTTTCCTGCCTACTGCCTTGCTGGTTTCAAATCCAGCTTTTTAGTAACGGCCTCACTTGTCAATTGCAACTGCAGTTTTTCCCATAATATTTTTTTCCAAATGCAAATTTTCCTTGCATTAATTTTTTATTTTTGCACAAAAAACAAAAAGGTTGCATAAATATTCCAAGATATTGCTTTTCTTTGGTAAATATAGGTTTTCCCGGCTATTTTAACACTTGTATCACACAAATTCCCTATATCGATACTTTAATTTCGTCCCCAAACATCGCCAAGCTCAGTTCTCACTTTAAATTTCCAAAAGCCACCACTAGATTTCATTTAAGGTTCAGTATAATTCAAACTGTTAGCATTCCGATTCGCCCAAAATCTTTGAAATTTGCCTCGTGAAGCAATCGGCATTGAATTGAAAAATCAAATTCGTTTTTTTGTCATTCGTTTTAATGCTCTTGTCGTTATATTTCGTCTCTGGTGACTTGAAACGTTACGATTAAAAATGTGCTCAATCTTTGGACTTGTTTGCACATTAATTAAATCTTAATTTTTAACAAATATTTCCTTATAAATTAAAGTCCAGCTTTAAGTTTTGAGTTTTCTTTGACAATGAACATCAAAATCAGAAATTGAACTTTTACAATATGCTCTTTGCTTAGCATATATATGGAAATTAAGCATTAAGATCAAACACCTTCGTAGTTCGTAATGTTGCTCCTTGATGTATATGAATAAAACAACAGAAATGAGGTACATGTACATGTATGTCTATCAATGAACAACATTAAGAAGGTCTTTGAACTTAATGCTCAGTGTCCATGTCATACCGGTAAGTGCATATTGTGAAATGACATCATATCATATTTATATTACACACACAACCCACCAAACCTGATTCCTGAAGAAGAGCAGTTTTACTGTCTCGAAACGTCGATTAAATCCACTCCAGCCAGCAATGCATTGGTTCTGTGTCACCCTCTCTCTTTTTGATATTTATATTTATATTTATCATATTTATGTTCTCTGTTTTCAATAGGCGCACATCAGACCAAAATGTCTTTGGGATGTCCTGAAGGGAGCCTCTAACTACTTCATTAAGGTACTGTGTGTGCATGGGACTGGCGGGCAGCTTCAGCAATTTTGTTACGAAAGGGTCCTGTAGGCAGTCCATTTACAGGAGCAATTGGTTTTCTGAGCTCTGCTAAACGTCTTATCCCTCCTGTGCATCAACCTCTTCAGGGTTTGATCAATCCATGGTAGATGATGCCGGTTACGAGACAGTTTGGATGGCACATGTTTATGCATGATGCAGTGAGATTTTGCTTGATCTTGATCCAATTTGCATTCACACTGTTGTTTTGTGGGTTTGATGAGAGAAAATCTTGGAAACGTCATCTTTTAGCAGATCATTGTTGTTGGCTTTCTAGAGGAGAAATATCTCAACTGTTAAATACAGCCACTCAGTGGATTTTGACTGCTGAGGATGCACTCATTAGCCCCCCCCCCCATTCATACACTGTCTCATTTCTAGAGATGCAGGATTGGCTGAGCAGCATTGCAGAGAAAGAGCAGCTTTCTTGAACAATACATGTAAGCATCAGCCCATCCTCCAATGATTCCCATCATGATACAGTCTTCTCTTGCATTATTGGGCTCTCCTTGATTCCAGTTAAAGTAGTGAGACTCCACTCCATCATTGCTGCATTTCCAGACACCTTCCCATTCCAGGTCATTGCAGTTGATCCAAACTCTGTCTTCTGAAGTTGCCCTCTCTTGGATGATCCCAGTGACGAAGTCGTTTTCTTCTTCAGACCGCGGTGCTGCCAGTGAACCTCCCATCTTTCGACACGCATCTCTGGCATCAAACCAGTTGAAGTGATCCTTTGCCAGCAAGTAGCATGCACCTCTCCATGGTATCCAACCAGAACGGCAGGCAGACCTACCAGTTATACAGCGAGTAGATGCACTACAAGAATTACCAGCAACAATGGTAGAGTCCAGCAGAACGCAAAATACAATAATTTCCAAGTACGTTTTCAGCTTCATTCTGCATTTAGAGTATGATGATTTCATACATGTAGACACAAGTTTTCCTCAGATGTACAAATGTGTTCAGGATACAAATTTAGGCATTTTCAGAGTGAAACAACTGTTTAAGACAAGTTACAAAAGCTACCTTATTTTCTAGCAAAAGAGAAACATCAAACAAGTCAGCCAAACCAAGCCAGCTTGGTGGTCGAGAGGTATAGATAACTGCAAGTGTATGTTTTTCAACTTGTTCTTAGCATTCCTTAGACAGCAATGACGAACCAGTGATGATGAATTTAAACACCAAAAAAATGTTGAATTTGCTCTTTTAATATTCTGCACTTTCAACTTTTACCTGGGAAATACAAACTGTAGTAGACCCACTCTAGGGAATCAAAGAATCAATGAACTTCACAAAAGCTCTTCCCCAAATTGAAAGACACTCATCCATTACAGATTCAAATTTCCTTTGAAAATTCACTTCAAGAATTCTCATCAGCTGCTCTTAGTATGAAGGAAAGCACGTCATAACAGGACTATTTTACAGCAATATTCTGACCAAACACAGAGCTATGGTTTGATTAGATACATGTCCTCTTGCAAACCGATGCTCCTACAAGTAATTACCTGTGTCCGATTTTTATTTTCAAATAAAATTGTAACTTCCTGTTCCACAAGCAAAGGCTGAAATTGCATCCATTGAAATTGATGCAGGACCAATGGTATCTTGTTTAAACAGACCTCTGTACAGCGCACACTACTTAATTAGAAATGGCTGCATGCCCTTGGCAACAATGGCTACCTTCCAACAATAGCCCCCTCAGTTCAGAAAAGACAGAAATTGGTTTCATTCAAATGTAATTTCTAAAAAAGTAAACATCTTTTTACAAGGGCACATGGAAAATTTGCTGTGCAATACCACCATGCCACTAACACTCTAAATATTCATGCAAATGTTCACATGGTCCTACCAACTGTTAACATTAAAATCGTTTATGCCATAATTGTCCTTTCAATGCCATCTGGTTTGTGTTAAATCCTACTTTGACAAGGGCGACTGCTTTTTTATATGAATCCATTAGTACTTGTATTCACTGATGAATCCATACACCATAGCGTGCTCTTTAGATTTCAAGCACTTATGTTGCTTCAAATGAAAAAAAAAAAATGCACAAATGACAAATGATCTACCTTGATCTCTAAGTGCATGTACTACCGGTAACTCAATTAAAAAAATCAGACATGTAGTTCAATATTTGTTTACGCATGTGGACAACTTGTTTCAGTGCACTTCAAGTTATATGTAATATTTCTGCTTTATTTTTGTATTTTATATGGTGATATTGTATCCAATCATAATAAGTTTCTGCATTTTTTATTGATGCTTACAAGCAATAGAAATACGTAAAAAACAAATTGATATCGGCCATCGAAATGTCATGTAGAGAAAGGTGCATTTGGAGTGTTCGTGAGGCTCTGTGGCTTACCACTGTTGGCATGCCTTGTTGCCTAGAAACCAATTTATCACTGAATCACCATGAAAGGATCACAAACACAGAAGACTGTTCACGATCAAAGAGTAAAAGCTTCGCACAGGCCGTCTTATGTTTTCTCTGTATAACCACAGATGGCAATTATAGGCACTGATACGAAACTGACGGTCCAAATGAATAAACACTGCATTGTTGACTCTTGCTCCATCGTTTCATTAGTTGCACAGCGATGAGAAAAAGCAATAACTCGGAAAGGATGAAGGTTTTCTTGAAAAACAAGTCATCCGTGTTTCCTGTCAAGAGCATACATAAAAGGGTGATCATGGTGATAGCTCTTGGATGAGAACCCGCTGTAGTTAAGAAGTAAAGTCTGATGGGTGTCCATGGTAATAATTGTTTGGATCCAATTTGGCGAGGCTTTGGACCTATCAAATGATTGTCTGCTAAACCTGACTATAATCAGTTGTTCCACGAAAAATATACGACATCAGAAAATGGGATCACGGAGATCGGAGATTTTGGCTTCTGATTTTACGTCAGTACTTGGCGGTACTTGAAGTGGTTTATATTAAACTGAATGTTCATCATTAATGAAAAGAAGAGTTCACGGTGCGTGCTTTCCTAAATTGCATTGGCTTGACTTTGGCGTGTGCACTTAAATAAAACTGACGTTTCATTCAGGTGAAGTTGGGAGAAGAGCACACACTTTGCTGTCTGGTGTCTCACGACGTATCAAACAATTAAAGGAATAAGACCAAATATTTGGAAGAAAGGAAGCGTCATTAAACATCAGAATATATTTGAAGCACTGACTGAATCAATGGCTTTTGAAGCAGCCCATAATGGCACCATGAGAATACCACCAGATGGTACTTTGACAGCATTTAGTACAGTCATACATAGCTTAATATTCCTGACAGGGGCTCCAGGAAACCTCCTCGTCTTGTGCGTGTACTGGTCCAAAGCGGTTAAAACCAGCACCCACGTGTTGATCAACTCGCTGGCCGGGCTGGATCTCATGACATGCGTGGCATCGGGCTTATTCCTACTTTGGCTGCTGGGAATAGTCAGCGACCAAACTGTGAGTTGGGTGTACTCCTCCTGTGTCTACCTATTACTGCAGACGTCCATGTTTGTCACGACGGGTGTCGCGTTCGACCGATTCGATGCCATCTGCAATCCTCACAAGCGCTTTATGACGACACGCAAGGCAAGAGCCTTAGTATGTGTCTTTGTCGCCGTCTCCATTTCAGTTGTTATCCCAGCATCAATCCAAATTTATGAATTTATAAACGTTGGTTATCAATGCACTCCCCTGTCACTCTTCCTGATTTTCTTGCCAACCTCCATTTGTTTCGGATGTATTCTCACTATTGTGGCACTATACATAAAAATTTACGCAACGGTGCGCAGGCGAAGTAAAGTTGGAGTGACAGACAATTTGCCACAAGTCAGCGAAGTGGAGTTGAAGAAACAAGCAGTTTTCAAAAGGACACCACGTTGCCAGACTGTTAACGCAATGGCACAGCAGGAAATGGAACAGGCTGGTAGCTCAGCCAATTGCGCAGTCAAGGTTTCCTCAATGAAAACTGCACACCCAATAGAGGGCGCCAGACTGGAACCGACAGCCAGCACAGACACAAGATGTTATCTGCGCGAGGCCCCTGCCAGGAAGTTCAAGCGCAAACCAAAAACGACGGTAATGCTGATTGTCTCGACTGCCGTTTTCCTTCTCACGTGGGTTCCATGCATTAGTGTCACCACCTGGCTTGATGTTTCAACTTGTCAAACACTTGCTTCCCCCCGCAAAGCCCGAATAGTTGAACAAGTACTTGCACCTCTGGTATCTCTAAATTGTGTGGCCAATCCGTTCATCTACAGCTTGGCAAATGTCAAATTCAGGAAGAGTTCCGTAATGATACTACGTAAGGTTAAGGCCAAGTTTCGCCGCTGCATCTGCTGCAACCACTAAGTCAAGTAAAGGAATTCAATCCTCTATTTACCTTAACCTCCTGGGCATATTTGCAAGGAACTAGTGTAACCAACCGTCCTACAAGTGTAGTCGATTGAATACTTACTTAGAAGTAGAAACATTTATTTCAATGTTGCCATTTCCACACAATAAAATGTTACAATGCCGTTAAACATATTATACAGAGCAAAATGCAAGGAGTTATGTAATTGTGTATAATAATGTACATGGATCAATACTAGAACAAATTTACGACAACATTTAGGTATAAGGTGAAGCGTCACGCTTTTGTACCCTAACCTATCGACAGACAAGTGGACATGACCGAGTAAAACAGAGACAGTGACAAAGGACAAAATGGACAACAGTGAGACACACAAAGACACAACCTAGAAAAACACAAACTGGTATGAGACGAGGGCATACATCTAGATTCATCAATTATAACTAGTTATTCAAATAAACGTAGAAAAACACAAGCTGGTATGAGACGAGAGCATACATCTAGATTCATAAATTATAACTAGTTGTTCGAATAAGAATTGAGTAGATGTGATCTAAGATTTTTAACAAAGACAGAGAAGGAAGGTGCTGATTTTAAGAAGTCATCTAGACTATTCCAGTATGATGTACCACGTTGAATAACGCTATTTTTAGACAATGTTGTTCTGTTGAATTGGACATATAAATTTCTCCTACTTGTGCTTCGTACTTAAAGAGGTATTTCTTTTGCATACAGTGTACAAGTCTTTTCTTATAAGAAGCAGTTGTCTCAACTACCCATAAATATTTAATATTCACCTGGAAGCAACATCAGGTGTAGGAATCATTGTAAATATTTTTTTCGCTTTACGTTTTGTTTAATGTTTGATGTGAACATGTAAAGTGAATCAAATAATTGTTGTGTACATTGTGTAAAATTACTTATACATTTGTACTGTATAGTGCGTAAAATGCGAGTGTTTCAAATTTGTGTTGAGTGAAGACCTTGTAAATTTTGTCGTATGGGTGCTTAGTCAACTATCTTAGGTCAATGTCATACAACTTTTAAGGATGGTCAAATTTTTTTGTCGTTTGGGTGTGTGTAACCAACCGTTCCACAGTTGTAGTTGATTGCTTACTTACTTAAGGTATTTCTTTTGCATACAGTGTACATGTGTTACTCTTTGTGTATAACATTCCTAGGTTGACAATTTACTTGTAGCAGAGCTCCCGGCTAGAACATGCCTGTTACATAATCACATGGTTCGATGTAAAGACATTCTTAGTGGTTAGTGAACCCCAACCACCCTGGCTTGACGGCAATTTGTTCCACTTGATTTTCGTTCTCTTCATTTATTGCATTCTGAATTTCTTTTGGAAGTCGTTGTTGCTGAAAACACAACTCATCTGTGGGAATTGTTATTCATTAACTGCCAAATTTTGTTATGCGACACATACGACATACTTTCACCTTGAGATGCTTATAGCAAGTGCAAGTAAAACACTTTTTAATTAAGGTGTTTTACCTGTTCCCACATTCGGTAGCCTTGCATTTTCAGTTGTATTTTGCCCTTGCATTAAGGCTGTCTGTTACCCTGGTATTTTCGGCCGTACTTTTCCTTTGCATTTAGGCTACATGTATATTTTGCCTTTGCAATTTAGGCAGTATTTTGCCTTTTGCATTTAGGCTTCATTTTGCCTTTGTATTTTAAGTGTATTTTGCCCTTGCATTTTGGCCGTACATTGCCTTTTTGCATCGCAACCTATTATTGTTCAAACCACAGATATTTCATAAGCACATTGAAGTTGAACAAATTTCTGACTTCTCACTCCCGATTTATTATTATATTAAGTATGTGAAGTGATTTAATTAATTTTTGTGGTCTCACTAAAATCTCTTGCGATTTACTTGAACTTCACGAGCCTGTTTGCTCTTCATTGTTGACTTAGCTTTTTTTTCTTTTTTACCACTTGGTTACACTAGGGCTGCGCCAAATATACTGAACATTTGAGTAATTAAAGTTTAAAAAACACCTACAATGTACCCTATATATTCAAATGGCATGTGATAGAAAGCAGAATTTTATTTTTTGGTCTTATTGATCATCGACCAAATATCCGAATAGCATTTTTTTCAATTCAAATATTTGAAAAATGTCTGGCGGTCTCGCGAACATGCTGGAAAAAGCTCTTGTATGTAGTTGTGTGGTTTTATTGTTTGTCAAATGTCACACTTTTGTTGGAAGCCATTACGGCACATGATTTGAGAGCCTTCACGAGGAAGATTAGCTCAAATTTCTTGTTTAAAATCAGTCAAATATCAGCCACCACCAGATTTACGTTTCCATTCAAGAAAACTGGCAAAGGAAATAACGGCTCAAAAACGTGGTTAGGTTTTCTCAAATCCAACATCTTTTTCTTGCAGTCAAACTCTGTTTGAGTGAAAAATTAATATACAAAGTGAATGAATTAGCTTGACTTTTATTTGATAGGTTAAAAAAGTTTTGTAATGCAACTGTAATGATGTGAATACGATGTTTTTAAAAAAGAACAAAATTATTTGTGTGATGTGAATCACCCACTTGCACTTGTACTACATTCATGACATTGTATTACATTTTATGTAATCCATGTAGGGTGGTTTCAGACAGTACAGGGAATAATAGGTTAATATTAAGCCACAACATGACTCTTCTGGACTACAGCACATATTAATTTGTCAATTACTTAATCGTCAGCAAAGTCATTAATCTTCAAACTACTCAGCATGGCGCAATTACTACATTAATGAATAACAGGTATATTTTGCCTTTGCAATTTAGGCAGTATTTTGCCTTTTGCATTTAGGCTTCATTTCGCCTTTGTATTTTAAGTGTATTTTGCCCTTGCATTTTGGCCGTACATTGCCTTTTTGCATCGCAACCTATTATTGTTCAAACCACAGATATCTCATAAGCACATTGAAGTTGGACAAATTTCTGACTTCTCACTCCCGATTTATTATTATATTAAGTATGTGAAGTGATTTAATTAATTTTTGTGGTCTCACTAAAATCTCTTGCGATTTACTTGAACTTCACGAGCCTGTTTGCTCTTCATTGTTGACTTAGCTTTTTTTTCTTTTTTACCACTTGGTTACACTAGGGCTGCGCCAAATATACTGAACATTTGAGTAATTAAAGTTAAAAAAAACACCTACAATGTACCCTATATTCAAATGGCATGTGATAGAAAGCAGAATTTTATTTTTTGGTCTTATTGATCATCGACCAAATATCCGAATAGCATTTTTTTCAATTCAAATATTTGAAAAATGTCTGGCGGTCTCGCGAACATGCTGGAAAAAGCTCTTGTATGTAGTTGTGTGGTTTTATTGTTTGTCAAATGTCACACTTTTGTTGGAAGCCATAACAGCGCATGATTTGAGAGCCTTCACGAGGAAGATTAGCTCAAATTTCTTGTTTAAAATCAGTCAAATATCAGCCACCACCAGATTTACGTTTCCATTCAAGAAAACTGGCAAAGGTTTTCTCAAATCCAACATCTTTTTTTTGAAGTCAAACTCTGTTTGAGTGAAAAATTAATATACAAAGTGAATGAATTAGCTTGTTACGGAAGCGTAGAAGGGCCAAAAGAAATTAAGAAAAATTTAGTTCCTATCTCGCCGCGGCGAATTACTATCTCGCCGCGGCGAGTTACTATCTCGCCGCGGCGAGTTACTATCTCGCCGCGGCGAGATAGTAACTCGCCGCGGCGAGATAGTAATTCGCCGCGGCGAGATAGGAACTAAATTTTTCTTAATTTCTTTTGGCCCTTCTACGCTTCCGTAGCTTGTCTTTTATTTGATACCGTAGGTTAAAAAGAATTTGTAATGCAACTGTAATGATGTGAATACGATGTTTTTTAAAAAAGTACAAAATTATTTGTGTGATGTGAATAACCCACTTGCACTTGTACTACATTCATGACATTGTATTACATTTTATGTAATCCATGTAGGGTGGTTTCAGACAGTACAGGGAATAATAGGTTAATATTAAGCCACAACGTGACTCTTCTGGACTACAGCACACATTAATTTGTCAATTACTTAATCGTCAGCAAAGTCATTAATCTTCAAACTACTCAGCATGGCGCAATTACTACATTAATGAATAACAGGGGTTTTGCCCAGGGGATTCACCACTGTAGTGCACTCATTTATTTTTATTCCATCACATCAAAAGAAAATCCTAAATTGCTAGGCCAAAAAACGTGCCTGGTAAATTCATAATTTGATGGAAACCAGTCTTTAACAATTTATAACACTTCACTAACAGATGCTGTATTTTGATTGGCCGAGAGCGAGTATTATGGCCTTAGCTATTTTTACTTTCTTACAGTGCACAGCCAAAAATTATATGCAACGGCTACCTCAGTCTGAAAAATACTACAGGTATTGGCATAGAAATCACCATAGCAACTACAGGTCTCTGTGCTCTGTGCATTGCGCGTGTTGTTCCCAGTCGCTACAGAGTTGGGTTCAAACATTTCATGATGGGGTAGTTTTGAAATGCAGGTTAAGTTTCAACTAACTTCTAATGAAATGGCAGTCATTTTCATTGGACTTGGGTAACTCTAACATCAAGTAGAATCTGTGGTTGAGGCATTATACAACAATTATTGACTGCTTTACTGTTACTCATTTGGTAAAACTAGCCTCCCTCAGTGATCCATGGAGCATTCCATTTTCCTCGGCTATGACTTGGCAAAACAGAACACTTCACTTATTGCCTCCGAAGGCTGGTTTCACCACACCACGCGAAATAATCAATATTGGTTTAATAGGTCACCTTCCTTTTAATAAGTTCCTCGCAAGTTCAGTCATCGGAAGTGCGTACCAAACCGAATGCTCCATTGATCGCCTCAGAAGGCTGGTCTCACCACACCACGTGAAATAATCAATATTGGTTTAATAGGTCAATAAGTTCCTCGCAAGTTCAGTCATCGGAAGTGCGTACCAAACCGAATGCTCCATTGATCGCCTCAGAAGGCTGGTTTGACCACACCACGTGAAATAATCAATATTGGTTTAATAGGTCACCTTCCTTTTAATAAGTTCCTCGCAAGTTCAGTCATCGGAAGTGCGTACCAAACCGAATGCTCCATTGATCGCCTCAGAAGGCTGGTTTCAGCACACCACCTAAGTAATTAATATTGGTTTAATAGGTCACCTTCCTTTTGATAAGTTCCTCGCAAGTTCAAATATCGGCAGTGCGTACAAAACCAAACGCCTCAGAAGGCTGGTTTCATCACACCGCTTAAGTAATCAATATTGGTTTGATAGGTCACCTTCCTTTTAATAAGTTCCTCGCAAGTTCAAATATCGGCAGCGCGTCCAAAACCACACACATCAGAAGGCTGGTTTCATCACACCGCTTAAGTAATCAATATTGGTTAAATAGGTCACCTTCCTTTTAATAAGTTCTTCGCAAGTTCAATCATCAGCAATGCGTCCAAATCCGTGTACATGTGGAACTGGCCAACCGATCCCGTTAGCTCGGTGGTCAAGTGGTAAGACATCTGCACCAGAAAGCAGGAGGTCGTGGGTTCGAGTCCCACCCGAGTGATTTTTTTCCAACTTTCACTCGGGAGGTAACACACTGAGTATACAGTGTTTAAGAACGTCGGTGAAGGGCAAAACCTAATTTGAATAATATCACCCCGGCGAAAAAACAAAACAAAACAAAACAAAACAAAAAATTCCATCTTATAACAAATCCGTGTAGCTAAGCTCATCTTCCTGGCCAGTAAAACATGCTCATGTAACATCTCTTTTGCAAGAATTCTACTGGCTCCTTGTCCGACCAACCAATAACATTCTGAATATTGCTAGTGAGAGTCTCCAAAATGAACCCTCCGCATATGTTGATGCACTTATCACAAATGATCTATCCTCTAAATCATGTCTTTGTAAGACACCAAAGCTTTGTCGTAATTTGGTCCTGAATTAGGGAATAAGAAGGCTCTAAAAACTCACCTGCTTGAGAAAATAATTTTTCTGTTGCTCCATTGTTTTTATTTTAATTTTGTAAAGTGCTGTGAAAGCAAGTCTTGTGTGAGAGCACTACACATGTACATATAAATGTTTGTATTTTATGTGCTCAACTAATTCTTAGCACACATTTGTTGGCAACACAACAAATGGGTCGTTTCCATTATACTGTGGGCTGTCTGAAGTTTCTTTGTATAATTTGTGGTTCATGCCAATTATAGACTAATTTTAATTACATTCTCTGTATGCCCTGTCAGTCATGTTTGTTTATGTCTGTCTTTTATGGTTTGTTAAATAGTTTGATTGTCTGTCTTTTATGTTTTGTTAAATATCTTGATTGAATTGTATGTGCTCGACGCATTCTTAGTACACATTTGTTAGCAACTCAACAAACGGGTCATTTCCATTATACCGTGTGCCAACTGAATCTTCTTTGCTTTTACATTTTGTAGTTCATGCCAATTATGGACTAATTTTAATTACACGTAACCATGTTTGCCCTGTCAGTCATTTTGGTTTGTGTCGGTCTTTTTTGTTTTGTTAAATATCTTGTTACCCCAATCATTGTCTTCATGCCAAGGGACGTTTTGAGTGTACGTTTCGATCCTGTTGTATTATTTCCGTGTGTATGTGCACTGGGACCTGCAACTTCAAGCTCTATCTTCAAATTCTGACGAAACTGCTTAAACCGATGTACTTTTTACATATATATGTAACAATAACGTATTACACGCTTTAGATTCTGCAGTTCAATAAGTATGGCTTTACAGCAATGCACATCTGTATTAAACTGCACTGCTGGCACCTGCTTTTTAAGTTCTCATCACCTTCTTGAACAGAATTTCTATGTGTCTGAATAAACTAAATGAAAACAAGTATATTCTGAAAAACTGATTTACACATTAATGGAATTTAAAAGGAAAAACCACAACGCAAACACCTGCAAAGTTTACAGCACTGTGATAAACTTACATCAGTGCTCCATATTTGGCAAGTTGTATTCAATAATGCCCCTTCTCTTTTTATAACAAAGCATAAAAACAAGCTTGATTTGATGTATCTCGGAAGCTGCGGGGCCAACAAATTCGTGTTCATGCATGAGTCACGTGAATGTGCCATGTAATCTCTGGAAGGAGTAGGGCTTTGAGTAACACAAAAATCAGCTTTTTGACCCCAGTGACCCCATGAAGATCTTTGACCCCTGATTGGTCATGTGACATTTTAGGGATGGGATACTGATACTTTTGACAACATTTGGTTGAAATCGGTCAAAATATGTAGGAGCACTAGACAATGTCAACCATTGTCAACGTTTGTGTAATTAACTAACGGACTCACGGAGAGACACGATGATTTGCTGAGCTGCTACCCCGCAGCTAAAATAAACAGATTCTAGTGAGATAATCTTAGACACAGGTAGACACAAAAAAACAGGACAACGCAAGCCTAGTAAAGCTGATATCAAACCTCACGAAGTTCTATTCCATAGATTCAGAGTGGATTTCACTGAAGTTTCTTCATCCAAATGGCTTACACAATGGGCCAGGTCTAGCTTATTCACTAATCCAATTCTTTCAATCCAACTTTTAACCAATGCACTTCTACACACAGATTTAATTTGACTGGGATACCCAACCACACTACCATGTGGTTTCTAGAGTAATCAGGTGATTGTGAAAACCTGTCATTCAAGCTTGGTTAGTATTCTGGTTCATCCGACAGGATGATTGATCATGGCGGATGCTGGCTAGACTCACTGCGAGTTTATTGCACAAACACATGATGTTTGTCAGAGGGGGCCGGTGTTTGACTAAGAAATTTTTGGTCAATATTTCACCCCAGACTCAACGTGTTATTTGCCAACGTTGAAAGATGAACTTGTGAAATATGAAAGTATTTTACCAAAATTTATAAGAGTAAACAAAAAATTAATCAAAACCGACTGCACTTTGCAGCATCCCTCAGCAGAGGGAAATCTTTAAAAAAAAAAAAGCGAAAGTCAGTCAGCGAGTCGGTCAGTCAGGTACAATGAGAACTATAGGCTGGCCCTCTGAGACCAGCAAATATAAGGCATAAATCACTGACCTGTAGCAATGTCCGGGCTCCGTCCTTCCTGCTCGTCCAGCTCTCTGATTGGCTGATGCTTTGGATGTCCAGGTGATCTTGAATGACGACACACCTGTCACTTTGTCGTAGTACCTCTTCTTGACCTGGGATTGGAAAACATGTCAACAATTATCGTGAAGGACTTTAACCATTACGAAGCAGAAAAGTGTGAAAGTAACAAGCATGGCTCTCAATAGAAATAT
Organism: Patiria pectinifera; assembly: GCA_029964075.1. Lineage (NCBI taxonomy): Eukaryota > Metazoa > Echinodermata > Asteroidea > Valvatida > Asterinidae > Patiria > Patiria pectinifera. The sequence goes on along the minus strand of CM057147.1, from coordinate 33,676,368 downwards.
TTTAATGTGAAAAACAAAACACCCCTTTGGCTCCAAAATATTACGTACGATTCTACCAAACATCAAATCACTGAATTCTTGTTAGTCAAAAGAAAAATCACTTTAAATAAATAATGCCTAAATATGAATGATTTCTTAAAGTGGTATTTTGGTGCATTATTTTATCCCCAATCCAATGTTCCAAAACTTTAAAACTAGCAATGAGCTTTGAAAGATGAGGAATGTGCAAAATGGACGATTTTCGAGGAATATGAGGATTCAGTAAAGTTCCTTTCAAAATGTCTAGAGGAGGAGGGGAAAGGTCTATTGTAATCAGCTCAAAAGGGTCTTGCCTGTCTGTCTAATTATACAACAGTAATAACCAATTAGCTTCTGTACTACATTGTACTGCATTGTATTTATTCACTGATTAATGCATAAAACCATGGAGTGCTTTGGTGGGGTTTTTTTGGAGGGGAGAGGTATGATTTAAACACTCCTCAAAGAACACATTGAGAATAAGATGAAATTATGTAATTCAAGATAAACTAGAAAGAAATTTTGATATTGTAAATTTCTTTTTTTGTTTCTTGTAATATAGGGTGAGTAAAAAGGAACCCCAAATGTCAGGCCCATTTTTGTAATGAACTTCTGCATGTACATGTACATGTAGTACTTTCAAAATGTTAGATATAACAGCCCAAAATCACTCATTGTACTTTTCAAGTAATGGAATTTAAACACGAAAACTGTTTTAAAGTTCTGTTCACGGATCACAAAAAAATAAGTGTTCTTTCAGCAAAACAAAACAATTCACATAGGGATGTGTGTGAATTGTTTGGGCTGGATTTTGCCCATCCCTTGGCTCTGTGGGGTAATTCTATAAGATAGCACTGCCCAGCTCACAACTAACAGTGAGTAAGTCAACGAGTCAGTCAGTCTTTGAGATGGGTACAATGAGGACACTGGGTTGGCCCTCTGGGACAAAGGTAGAATTCTAAAAGGAAGAAAACAACAAAGACTCAAGAGGAACTGAGAGGGAACAAGACAATCCAGAAGCTTACCCTTCCAGTGTCGACTACAAACTTGATGCCCGGGATTGTCAGTGAGGTCTCGGCAACGTTTGTAGCCACGACGCAGAGGCGCGCATCCCCCGGCGGTGGCTTGAAGACCTTAGCCTGTTGATGAGGTGCTAGGAGCGAGTTCATGGGCAAGACGTATAGGGGGACATCATCCACGGCTAGATCTTCCTCTGGTAACTAGACAAATAAAGAAAAACAATATAAGATGACATGGCCAGTTTGGAAGAAATTCAATTCGATTCCCTGAATTTTCTATAGAATATCATTCTGGGTTTTACTCCCTCCTTTAAAACTGTCATTCCTTGCTCATTTTCTACAAAGAAACCCACTGGAACCCCACTGAGACCCCCCCCAAGTTGAAAGCTTTTTATGAACTATCAAAGCCAAATACAGTCGAGCACTGTTAATCTGAGCTCCAGCGGGCCATTAAAAAAGACTCGTATTATCCGTACCTCGTATTATGCGTCGCGATGGCGTGCCCATTCATCCATGACGCCCCAACTGGGCGCCACGCATGTTTGTGTTTTTTGTTAAAAAATACATGTACATATAACGATTGTGTGCACAAAATAGGAGCTTAACTCTTATGCCGCATATTTAATGCTTGTAAATTATGAATCTTATACTATGTATAAAACAATATACAATGTAAAGATGAAAGTGATGAATAAAATAAAAGAAAAACACCACCGGACTGAATGTTCAAAGCCGCCGACATCGAGCGTGCCGACGTGCGTGAAGTACATCTGCCGTACTGGCACCCACTACTGCCAGTTCACATAAGTATCCGCAATGCATTTTGGGGGAGCCAGTCTTTGGGGTATGGACGAAAGAAGAAGTTCTGATTCTAGAATCGATAGTCACAATTTTTGTTTATCTGGAAGGGAGGTTTTTGGCAAAATCATTTTTCTTTGGGACCTCAAATTCTTGACAGAAGAATATCACGATTCAAATGTAAGGTTTGAAAGAGAGAATTCGGGCAAATATACAAATTGTAAATTAATCGTTACATTAATCGTTGACAGCTTTTTCTCCGTACGTTATTCACGTAATTATTTTAAGGGGGAGGGATGGGGGTTCTTTTGGGGGCTTGACAGGTTTCTCTTCATTCGGGAATGAGATTTTGGGGGGGGGATGGGTTAGGAGGGGAAGACTGGGTCACTTGTTTTATTTTTTATTTTATCTCTTTGTGGAAGAATCGGTTTTGGGGAGCATTACTTTTTTTAAATTTATATATTTATTTGCTGACAGGCATCTCTCTTTTTTGAAATTGTGTTGGCTCTATGGTCACCCGTGCAAAAAAAAGTCAACTTTTATTCCTTCATTGCAACCGTCAGCGAGGTCACAACAACGCGATCACAAGCACTGGGTAGTTTTTGTTAAAAACCACAGCGGGGATGAATGAGCCGCTTAGCGTTACTAGCACGATAATTACATGTACATTGTACTGGACAGGCACCATTATTCTGGGTTGGGATTAAGTAAGGGGGTTTCAAAACATACTCGTCTTAAAGGAGTTTAAAATAAAGTTTTTTATTCAACCAGACTCGTCGAAACCATGTTCTCGTGTTAATGCTTCTCGTAATAAGCTAATTTTCTCCCATAGAAAAGTGCACTATTTGGTCGGGACTGACGAGATATGCTTGTAATAACCGTGTACTCATCACAATGGTGCTCATTATAATCGTGCTTGACTTTACAAAATAATAAATTCAAAGTTTGCTCAATTCCGTGTGTGGATGACTGCAGGAATCATGACTGCACACTGCTTCGCATAGACTCCATGCACAAGTACCCCCTCAACGGTGACAAAGAGAGAATGAGGGGGACATTTAAACACCATGTCGACGGAGCCTGACGCTCAAAAACATTTTCTAGTGAGTGAGGCAAGAAATACTCCTTTTCCTATATTAAGAAATGCCTGAGCGGTCCATCTCTTTCCAATACTATGCTTCACAGAGACAGATGGGCACAACTCATCAAGTTATCACGAAAGTGAACGAACAAATTAATGAATGAAGAAATGTATGAAAATACTTTTTAGCGGTTAATCTGGCCAATAACAGCCAACCTACCGTTTCATCATCGGATTCAGGGTCTGCAACTTGAAACTCTGACTCTGATTGGTTGTCATCCTCATCTCTCTGTTCGTCGACTTCTTCCTCCTCATACGGCTGAACTGAGTAACTAAGGATGTGAGGAAATGTGTGATATATAAAAAACAATGTTCGATATCATTTTAGTCATAAGAAGTTGAGGTTTAGCCATATCTCCTGCAAATGGTAAAGATTTTCCACGTGTGTATTTCAACAATGTGAGAAGCCTATTGATTCCCAGCTCAAGACGACCATTAAAAAAAATGTAAGCATAAACCAAATTCTCAGCAACTTAAGCTAATATATATTGACTTTGAGTACATTGATACTCCATGAACCATGGTCCATGGGCTGCTTAGAATAAATAAACGGGTGGAAAACATGAGCTTTGCAAATATCTGCTGAGAACTAGTCACAAGCAAGTTGGGTCATTCTATAAATTTGGGGCCCTCCAGGAGTAATTATGAAAAGCAAACTCCCTACTCAACAAATACACAAATACTTGTTACAAAGTACCAAGGTAACAGGTAAAATGTCCCACTTTGGACCCCAAATTTATAGAATGACCCATATACATCACACTTTTTTTTTGCTGATACCCTATTTGACTTGATGGATAATACTTCTATGATCCACTGAGTTATCTTAATGCTTGATTAACATACTTATCCAAGCTGATCTTGGGCAGTTTCTGTTTCTTGAAAGCCTTCGTTGATTCTTCATCCTCTTTAAGTGTTTCCGCCTCCGTTTCTTCATCGGACACGCCCCCTCCAAGCTCCTTCCTCTTGTCACTTGTCTTCAGTCCTTCGAGACAATAAATCAAGACTGTCACTCAATTGTCACATTTTCAATGTTGCAATCATAGATTTTCAAATCAAAATTATTTCCGAGTTGACGATGGCTAGATTTTCTTTAACACAATTTCTTACTTTTTAGTAAATATTTTTTTCAATTTATTTTAAGCACACTACCAGTTTGTTCTGATGTCCTGAAGTATACAGCGCTCAATTTAAATCAGTATAACCTCACAGAGGTTCCGCAACCAAACCTTTTATAAGATGGAATTTTGTGGTGGGCAGATGTAAGTTTATCAAATTTGTCGGAAAAGGGCAAAAACCCAGAGAGGTAATTAGGTCATTGGAGGCCAGCAAGGCACAAATCTACAAGTCAATCCATGGCTATAACTCCAAGATTGAGTCATCGATTGGCAGCTTCATAACAATTGCCTCTTGGCCCAATCTGATGGCTATGGTAATCATACAGTTTTGGCCTTATGACAACCATTCTGTGCTTACATGGTGCTAACCCTGTTAGTAAAATATGCTTAGTTTCCAGATGTACTTTCGTTGCAAAGATATGATCCCTTGATACATGCTAACCATATAAGCACAGAGTTTTTCTGCAGTGCAGTTAGCAGAGATTCCGTGATTACTATGAAGACAGCCATGACATTAGGCTGTGGTATGAACAGAACTTGCTGGGCACCATCAAGGTTTTCTTCCGCTAAGCAAGGAACTCTTAACATCAATCTTTCACTGACATTCAGCAATTTCCTACATACATGTAGCAAAGTTAAAGTCTGAAGTTTTTCTTTAGCTCCACATACCTTGTGTATTTGCGGCCTTGTCTTTTATGTTCTTGTTTCTTGCTCTCAGCTTCCGACACAAGGAGCTGACCTCATTTTGACCCGTGACAAAGACTAGGATGCCACCTGGTGGTAATGTGCGGTGGATCTTCAACACCTGTACGTCAACAATAAACAGATAATGCAATATATCAAAAAGTTGTCATGGAATTTAGGTTATGATGCACCTACTGCCATATATAGTGGATTAACAATATGTTCTGGAAGGGGTTTTACCAACATTTACATTCTTTTATAGTTTTTGGAGAGACTTCAAGAGTTGTAATCTAAGTCAAGGCCTAACAACATATCACAATTCATCCAGTCTCAAGTTAGGTGGTACACTATTCAAATAACTGTGAAGAAGGCGGTTTCTTTGTTATTGCTCATCTCTTTGTTATCTGTGATTGTGATTGACTTAGTGATGGACTCGCGTGGATGACTTATGATTGACTTGTGATTGACCTGTGATTGACTTGTGATTGGCTTGAGATTGACTCGTGATTAACTTATGATCGGCTTGTAATTCATGATTGGCTTGTGATTGACTTGTGATTGACCTGTGATTGACCGTGATTAACTTGTGATTGACTCGTGATTGACTTATGATCGGCTTGTGATTGACTTGTGATTGGCTTGTGATTGATCACGGATTTACTTGTTATTGACTTGTGATTTCACTTGTGATTTCACTTGTTATATATTACTTACTTGACCTTATTGTGATTGACTTGTGAGTGACTTGTAATATACTTGTGAGTAATTAGCGATTGACTTGCGATTGGCCTGTGACTGAGTTGTAACTCAATCACAACGCTTGTGATTTACCTTTCTTTCTGCCTCTGCCATGTAGTTTTCCAGCGGTGTTCGCTTGTTGAAGTGGACGGTGACAGGAAACTGTCTGGATTCAACCTATATGTAGCCAATCAAAAAAACATATATATACAATTGGATAAATATTCAACTTTCCACCGTGCATTGGCAAGTGACTTCAGCAAGTAACACTAACACCATGTTTTTACTTGCAATCTTCCTCAATCTACCAAAATCCATTTCTCTGCAGAAAGCTGATAGCAAATTCTGCGTACTAAACCAAATTTTGGACATGAATCCCTATAGGCTAGCCCTTACAATCCTGTATCCATCAAAACCCTGCAGAACACTTTGATGGATTTAAGTTGAAAAGTGGCCTTTTGAAATCCATCTTTTTGAGCATCAGAGTTAACCTTTCCAGTGAATTCTACAATAACATCATACCTTGATGACCGGTGGTGTGATTTTAAAGAGCCGCTGATTTTCAGTAAAGTCCTCGACTCTCAACGTGGCTGACATGATGATCAACTTCATCTTATTTCCTTTCTGCAGTGGAAAGAAAATTACAAATCAATCTACTATAATTGTCTTAATAATGTGATTGAAGCCCCTTTAAAAAAACCCTCAATTTTAGCAGTTTTTGTTGCTGTAAAACTATATATACAGTCCCGTCTAGGGTTTAACACACCCTATTACCTTTCACTTGTAAATGCCAATTCACACAGAGCAAATGCAAAGTTAAGAAACCCTCCCTGCAATTCTTGAAGCATTTAATGTGTATAGCGCCCTCTATGAATAATGCACAAAGCCACTGAAGCAAGTGTCTATTAGTTACTGTCTTTAGAGGCAGTAGAAAAACACCTTTGCACTCTTCTTTCATTTGTGTTTCTTAAAATTACCAAACTTTAGAACATGGGGCAATTAATTCCTGCCACTAGAAGTCAAATCACTGATTTGCACTTTGACCTTTGACCTGACCTTGTTTCTGAGGGGTACTATCCTGGACAACAAGCCAATCAGAATGTCCGTGTACACACTTCGCTCGTGAGCTTCATCAATGACAATCACAGAATACCTCGTCAACAAGAAATCCTGTTTCAAAATTCAAAAAGTGTAAACAGTTATAAGTATTTGTATAATTAAGTAAAAGCATTTTATATCAGCATAAATAACATTATTACTAGTAACAGTATTGCTATAATTGTCGCAAATGGGATAAGATTTTGAATTGCCATGGTCTTAACATCTTTCAAAACTCATCTCATGTCATTATCTTTCAATTAATCCCTTGCAGTTATGTTTATTTTGTTTTTCTGCTCTTCGGTTGCTGACCTTAATTTGTTCAGTTTGTTTATTAATTCATATTGATTTTGTTATACATTTTTGCTGTTGTTTTGCTTGTATTAAAATTATGTTTAGCACCTTGAGCACCTCACGGTGGATATGTTTGCGCTTTATAAATGCCCATTATTATACTTATACGTGTAATGGTACCATTAAGGAGACACGTTATTGTAATTTCTTCACACGATGGGAGACATCGGTCATTAGGGAGACATTTTCATGTCTCCCTAATGTCACAGCCCCCCTTTAGTGGCACAATTTTACTGTCGCAATTAGATTATATTTGTTGTTCGTGGTTTAATTAGTTAACATACCGAAATTCGTGGAAAAAGGACACGGGAATATTGGGTTAGGGCACATTTAAGTTTGAAAAATTTTGTGCACAAGTCTATGGGGATGTCTCCCAAATGTCCAATCCAGGGTAGTTATTATTATTATTATTATTATGATTATTATTAAGATGTTTTGCTAAATGTTATACCTTTGAGGGACAAGACAGATTAGGGAGACATTTGAATGTCTCCCTAATGTCTCCCTAATGCTTCAAGTACTATTCCTAGACATAATCAGGGTTGGATTTTAACTTTTTTTTCACTAGCCAGCCGGGCTACTGACACAGACTTTTAACTAGCCCGCGGGCATTTTCCCTGGCCCGCATGTTTTTCTTATATAGAGTGTCTCATAAACAACAATGTGCATACATGTACATGTAAAATGTGTATCCTGAGGCAATCTTGCTTTTGAAACAGATCTAATAATTTAAACCTAACCAAATAATGAAATTAGACACAAATTGATACAGGTTTGATTTCTGAATTTAATGATTTATTTCTTCCTGTCCTTTCATCTTTGCCGTAGCCCAATAATTTTTGGCTAGCCAGCCGGGCTACTTAAGGAATAGTTTGACTAGCCCGCCGCTGTTTTGACTAGCATTTAGCTAGCGGGCTACCGCTAAAGTCGAGCCCTGCATAATGTTAATGCCGCAAATATCCTAAATTGATTCCTCGTGATGCAAAAACCCAAATTTACAAATTTGACGGTAGGTTAAGCGTAGGTTAGGGTTATGGTCATTAAAGATTAGGGTTTTTTTAGTGCAAAAGTGTATTGGAATGTCTCCAAAAGGTACTATTTCCGGTAATAATATATTAACAAACTCCTTTGATACAATGTACATATTTCTCAGTAACAGGTGCCAATATTTAAACAACACCTGAACATCATTACAAGAACTTCAGTTTGCTTTTTTTAAATCACCTTTTGAATCTCTTTCAGCAGCACCCCATCAGTCATGAATTTGATCTTGGTGTCTTCAGTCACGTTGCCTTGGTAACGGATCATGTACGATACCACACTATTGAGACAAATACAAAAGTGGGACAAGAGTTAAAACTGAAAAGTGACAAATCAGTTTCCTATTTATCAGAAACAATGAAGGGCAAAAGCTAAAATTTAAATGCATATTTGTGATCCAAAAAAATGTGCACTGAAATACCGGTCTTACCTTGAGGAAAGGTAAGACCGGGGGAGTGGGGGGAGTGTGGCCTAGTGGTTAGGGCTCGTAACTCATGATCAGAGGGTCAGGGGTTCGAATCCAGCTGCTGGCCATATGTCTGTCCTTTGGGAAGCCACTTCACCCCCACTTGCCTCTCTCCACCCAGGAGTATAAATGGATACCAGCATTAGCTGGTGAGTAACCTGCGATGGACTGACATCCCATCCGGGGGGAATAGAAATATTCTCAGTCGTTTCATGCTACTGAAACCCTGATGGGCCACACTGGCTCGTGACAGTTTTTTTGTTTTTTTTACTTACCTTGTGGAAAGATTCATTTCCATGGCAACTCGTTCTGACATTGTGATTGCTGCAACTCTTCTAGGTTCTGTTATTCCAATAAGGCCATTTCTACAATAAAACAGAAAATAACAGGAAGAAAAATATTTCAATTTTGAACATTGAGTGGTAATAGATACTAAAATTACAACTGAATACCCTGTTTATGTGTGTATGACTCACATGGCTGGATCATACATGTACAAGTGTATCATTAGCGAGATCCACATGTTGCTGCAGACCCTAATGGATGGGTCCATTCAACATCAACTTACTCTGCGTAACCCGCCTCGTACAGAAACTGCGGCACTTGAGTTGTCTTGCCACTGCCCGTCTCTCCACTCAAGATGACGACTTGATGGTCGTTGATTGCTTCCATGATGACTTGTTCCTCCGCCAGAATGGGAAGGGCTAGTCTAGCGGTCTGAGAACAGAGTGACAACAGATTTTGAAGGCTGGTAAGGGTGTAGTCTAGCAACCTCAAAATACATCAAGATAATAGGTTCTGTATGATTTTGTGGGATGGGAAGAGCTAGTCTAAGGGCCGAACACATAGCAAAAATGAATTTTGAAGGATTTTATTGGATGGGAAGTGCTAGTCTAGCAGCCTCAAGATAGATAATAGGTTTTGTAGGATTTGGTAGAAATTTGTGGAATGGGAAGGGCTAGTCAGCAGCTTGAAGACTGAGCAACAATTGATTTTGTAGGAATTAGTGGGATGGAAAGGTCTACTCTAGTACCCTGAGAAAGGACAGACAAAAGAGTTTGAAGGATTTCGTAAGCTACACAATATGTTTTGAGGGATATTGTGGGATTTTGTACACTAAGAAGGGCTAAACTAGCAGCCTGAAGACAGTAACAATAGGTTTTTTTAAAGGATATTGTAGAATTTTGTTGGATGGGAAGGCTAGTCTGGCAGCCTAAAGACAGATGACAAAAGGTTTTGTAGGACTTCGAAAGGTTCCCCGCACAATGCAAAGGAAATGTTTACCCCAAAAACTTTGAAACTGCTAAAAAGCAACACCTGTTTTTTTTTTAAAGCATTTTGAAGGATTCAGGTCTAAGGTCACTTACTTGAACCTCAGGCTTTCTGTCAACATGCACAAACACCGCTGGGTTCCTGTCTTCTGGGGCTATTGTCTTCACAGTCCTCTCCTTCTCGGATGTCTTCTTTAATGCCTCCTCCTCTTTCTTGCCCATTTCCGATAATGATGAGCCTCCAATAACTGGCTCAGCTACTGGAAACTCTTCATCCTTGTCTTCAGTTCTCTCTGTTTCCTTCAAGTCTTCACTCTTTCCCTGCTGTTCGTTTTCTTCTCCATCGTCTTCATCTTCGTCATCATCATCTGACTCATCATCGCTTGATTCTGATTCACTCTCCTTAGCAACTTCCAGCTCTTCCAGTTTTCTTCTTTTCCGCTTGTTGACCCCTTTCAGACTGTTGACAGAAATGCTCTCCTGGGCTTTATCAGCTGAGTGCCTGAGATACATGTAGAGATGGCAAAGAATACAATGAGATTGGTGGTGTTAGGGTTTGATAATAATAGTGGATAGAAAGTGGTGGGTTGGATTTTGTATGTTTAGGTTTGGTTGGGTCTGATGAAGTTTGGTGTCAGAGGCGGGGACGGGTGGGGTGGGGTGGGATGCGGCAGGGCTGGGTTGAGTTCAGGTGGTTGGGGTTGGGTGGGTTAGGGTGTGTTGTTGACTTGGATAGGTTTGATGAGATTTGAAGGTTTGCATGGTGGAAAGATACTAAGACAAGATAAGTTTGCGGTGACACCAGGTGAATAAATCTCTTTTGTGAGTATGTGTGGTTTGGATAGGTTTGGCTTGGGTGGGTTGGGATGGGTTGGGCTGTTTTGGGTTTGGGTTGGAATGGGTTTGGTAGGGTTGGTTGGGTTTGGGGTTTGGTTGGGTTGGGATAGGCTGCGCTGGGTTTGTTAGGGTCAGTTTGGGTAGGTCAGAGGTGGGTTACAGTGGATTGGGTTGAGATTAGTTGACAAGGCTCATAAAAATTGAGCACGTGATCAACATATTGGCACAAACATGACAAAGTTCCGTGGCATGTTTCACAATATAGCTACTTTATTTGATGGAACTGTCATAATAAACTCTATACCTCTTTGCAACTTTTTGTCCAAGATGTGCAGTTGAAGCAAACATGGACTGCTCCTGTTGAGATACTTGATGCTTGACAAGTGATGCCAAGATGTCTTCTCTCTAAAAAGGAAAAAAAAGAAATTAAAAAGAAAAACTTGTCTTGCTTGTGGTGTATGCTGGGTACATGTATACAGTTGCACATAAGACTAAAGTAATGTTCCTATTGCCTTGAGAGAGAAACCTTTGAATTTTTCTTTTCCGAGAAATTCTCACAGAAAAATTTACGATCTGCACGGAAACACCAAGAGGGTCAAACCCTAACTAGTAAAAAAATATATTGAGTACAGCATAAAATTCAAATGCAAAAATTGATACATTATGTGACATGCTGCAAATAAAATAAAAAATAAAACTGTCTGATTGTGAATTTTTCATTTTTTTAACAGAAAATCGTCACTGATGCACTAGTGAAAATGTAAATAAACAATTCTGAAAAGACTTTACTTTTGACACAATACCTTTGATTTCTTTTCCTTCTTTTCCAGAACTTTTTGTAGTCTCTTGCGTTGTTTATTGCTCAGTTTCTTGGGCAAGTTTCCCTCTTGTTGTCTCTTCTTCTTGTTCGTTTCCTTCTTTGAAGGAAGAACCAAGGCATTGCTATGCATCCATTCGGACTGAGCGTCTCCACCTTCCGTATCTTGCGACTGTTTATCAACAGACGACAGGTCGAGTTCAACACACGGGACGTTGTGCGCTTTACGAATGTCTGCATCGTCCACAACTTGTCTGCCTCTCTTGTTAAAATTCCGCTTCGTCCGCCCCATTTTGCAAGATTTCCTTATAAATCGTGTGATCAAGAACAGAAATTCATAATTGCGATAACTTTTTAGAGAAGAAAACTACAGATCGGGTAGATTATTTGATGAGCATTTTCGTATTCCTTAACGCACATGTGTTGATGCCCTGCAACACCTGAAACAAATCCGCATTCAATAACCTTTGACCTTAAATAAAATAGTTCATATTTATTTGAAATTATCAATATAAAATAAAGCCAACCAACCAATCTCATTTAAAATACTTATTATTATGTAATTCATACTTTTTTGCTCAATGTTTACATTTAAACTAATTATATTGCTTTTTATTGATAAATAGTTATTCTTCCGCGTGTGAAGGGTCTTTGTGTCCAAATCAAAATGGCAGCGCCCATGGATGAAGACGACGTTGACATTATCGACGATGAGCATTTAAATGCTATGCTTGTATTCCCTCCAGATGTTCAACAAGCGATCGAACAAGTTAGTAAATATTGGAAACTACATTGCCTTTCATCAAGATGTTTTTTGGGTTGCGATAGCTTGCTGATTGTGTTATGAATGACTTTAATACCTTCATCCATTTGAATTTGATTGTGCTACTGTGCATTGTTAATGGCGGGGGGGGGGGCGTATTAAAAAAAATAATAAAGTGGGGCAGTTATTGGTCGGTTTCTGGTTAAGAAAACTTGTAGTATTCCAACGTTACTTTTTTATGTTAAGATATTTGAAATGTGTCGACAAACACAATATCGTTAAATTTTGTCATGGCTAAATTTAGCCCCATAAATGTGGCCTATTTACTGGACTGCCTCCGTAAACATAGGCCACACATCCACATGTTCAAAAACGTGTCGCACTTTGCCAAATTTTGATTTTCGCATTTATGCTTAGTTTGTAGGGTTTTTTTGCTTTAGAAGCATACTCACCCTCTTTATATTATAGGCTAATCAGAAAGTGCTGCCTTTTTAAGGTGAATATTTTTCGTGAAAATTCCAGATTCATTGTAACACGTTTGCGTATCAAAATTTCAACATGAAATTTCACAAAAATTTGACATTTAATGGGGCTAGGCTAAATTGTGTAAAAATGATTCCAATGAATTGTTACAAAAAATCCGTACAAAAAAATTCTTTAAAAACTGTAATACAGACATTTCATAATTGTTAATCAACAAAGGGATGCCATTTATTATTTCTAGTTAAGTCAAGCATATACGTCATTGTTAAAGTAAAGCATTTTTGGACGAAAAAGGTTTTAGGGTCATTGCGTTTAAATGGTGATATATTATAGGCCTACTTTCATTGACTTTGAACGGATTGAGCAATTTATAATTTTTTTGATCTAAAAGTAGTTTATGAAATTGGCTTTCCAGTCTTTGTTATTTTTAGTGCTACATATTTTTTAAATATGAAACAATAACATATTTTTGGGGGGTTTGGGTTCCGCTTTTTTTGACTCGCCCTGTATAGCCACGTTTACGGGTCTAATGTTAAGTATGATTGTGCATATTAACAGCATCGATTTCCTTTGTTGCGTGCTCAGGTGCTTCCTTCCAATGATCCACTCGACAGGCCTGACTTCAATGCTGTTGAGTATATCAACAACCTGTTTCCAACTGAGCAATCCCTGGCAAACATTGATGATGTCATCAACAGGATGAGGCTAAAGATCCATCGTCTTGATGACAACATCCGCGGTGTGGTTCGGGGACAGACGAATGCTGGACAAGATGGACGACAGGTGACCCATTGAATCAGAAGAAATTCTTATGAAATTCTTATAATCTTTGCTTGATCATAGCAAGGGCCAGACTGGAACCTTGAGTGCAGAAAAAACATGAAAACCTAACTTTACTCACTCTTTAGCCAACAAAATTCTCCAAATTTTTCATGAGGCAAAGACAATATCCTCAGTATTTTACCAGCAAAGTTTGCGGTATCAATTCAATTTTTAAAGGAGACTTTCCTTTAACATTTTGCACCTGAGAGTGAAGCCAAGTGATAACAATTTGAAGCCTAAGTAAGACTAGAAGTACATGTCCAGATTGACCCTTCAGTATTCTGGTGGCATGACCATAATGTGTAGAAATAGAGACAAGGTACCAGATATTTCTTTTCACACTGCTGTTCACACTTTTCACAATGCAGTACTAAAGGGTGTTGAAGTGATTGTTTCATATGCCAGTGTATTTTCTTGTAATTGCTTGTTTTTATTATCTTAAGTTTTGGGAGTCTCATACACAGTATTGAGAGTCCCTAATTTGTGGACTAAGCAAGGGCATGATTGGTGGATTTGTGCTATTGCCTGATTGGCAGATCCTGTTGGAAATCTCAGCCTTAACTTACTTTTTTCAAAGTTACCTGAGCCGTCAAGTAGAATACATGTAGGTGATCGACCAACATGACCAATGGCGGCAAGATCAACCAACAGCGCAGCTTGATTGACTGATAGCGTAGCGCGATTGGGCAATAGCGCAGATCCACTGATTAAACCCAATGTATATTATTTGGAGTTAATATGGTTTCCATTATTTCAAATTAATCTTTCAGTACAAAGTCCAAAGGAATCGGTCTGAACGTGAACTAGTAGCAGTACTACATGTATGCTATTGCATACAACATTTAAAAAAAAGAATTTATTACATTGTTGTTGGTTTTGTAGAAATGGTTGGAAAATACTATTACAAATTTGTTTTAGAAAAGTAGCCAGATTTCATAATCTGATATCTGATCTAGGGTATTAGGCATTTTCAGGCATGATGATTATCAGTCAGTTGCTGATTTTAAGAGGAATGTGAACTGACTACTATTGATTTGTGTTTGACTGAAAGGCGCTATCTGAGGCACAGAAGGCCATCCAGGAACTCTTCAAGAGAATCAAAGACATCAAGGAGAAGGCTGAAAAGTCTGAACAGATGGTAAAGACAATTGTCATTTCCCTTATTTCTGCCATGAATTTCCAGGTGATGGTGTAGCTTAAGGTCCTGTAAAGACAATGGCATTCCACTTGTAGGTTGTTTGCTTGCCTAAATAGCTGGCGATGTTGAAAACCAACAGAATTGTTGGTTGATATATAGGGCATCAAACCTTCTAGTATACATATATAGACTAGCGATGACGTCACTCATGCACCTCTATGCGCCCCGAGGGATTGTAAGTGACCTGTAGAGGGTCCTATTCCAATAGGACCCTCTACAGGTCCGAGGGGGGCATAGACGTGCACTAGTGACTGAATTATGGCAGTCCATATGTGCGTTTTAACACACCTCTTTCCAAAATGTAAAATTAAAAAAAGAAACTTTTGAGGTTTTATAATTGAAATGTTTTAATTCAACAATTAACTCATAAGCAATTCAACAATAAGCAATTCAACAATTAAAAGAACGCTTATAGTTTGCATAGATTCAGTTTTTGAGTTTCTGTTCACTGTTCACATCATGTGAGTGTGCGCATAGTGATTAGGCCAAAAAAAAAAATAGTTCTGCTTCCGATTACATGCCTTTCAAAAATAGGGTCGGTCGGTCAGAATTTTTTTTTTTTTGGCCAATTTTTTTTATGCAGATTGAATAGGGTATTCAATATATGCGAAGTTTTAGCCTGAACTATTTCCATTGCACTACAAAAGCTATACACAAAATGGCCACAAAAAGTGAGTAAAACCTACCTTAATTATTGTCAATATATTTACGTTCGATAATTCGCAAAAAAAATTGTGGAAAATTCAGGTCGTTCGCACCATAGGCACAACGCTAGTCAAGAATGGGAGCTGGCCAAAACTCCGAAGTGTGTGATGCACTGTACATGTATCCGGCCCGCGGCCAACGGGCAACGAGTCGAACATTTCAGGAAACACGCTGCATTGTATCACTCCAAATACGAGTAGTGCGATCTCAAAATGAACTCGTGAACACGGAAAATACATACACAGACAAGCTAGATCAAATCTGTGAATTAACTTGCAAAAATGTTATTTCTCCATCGGTGTTTTCTTGGCATTTTTACGATGTCTTTCTCAGCATTTTTACGATGTCGAGTCCGACCAGTTCCCAGAGCACGTGCCTGCGCCTGCTGCATAGCACTAGCGCTATCGATCGCATAGCCATGCACAGACTAGTTACCGCATTTTCATAATTGGCCCCTGCGCGGCGCGGCGGGAACCAGTCATCGCCGCATTGCGCTTATTACGCACGTGATTATAGACAGCGAAGTAGTTGAATCGCGTAGCGAAGTTGTAAAAATAACGGAGGTTTCTTTTGAAAAAATAGCGAATGTAAGTAAGAAAACAATAAATACAAGCATTTTTGATGCAAAAGGGTTGTTGAGAGGTATTTTGTGAAGACAGACAAGACATAAGGTTTTTATTTTTATTTATTCAATCTTTTTTGTTTGTTTTGTTTTTTGGAATTGCCGATAAAATTTTTAGGGTCGCAGCCTAAAAATAGGGTCGGTCGGGTAACCGGAAGCAGAACTATTCTTTTTTTTGGCCTTAGGAATATTAACCACACATCCGGGAAAGTTGTAGTTGACAGTGTTTTGGTTGCTATTCACATCATGATGAGAAAGAAAGTTCACATGTTTCAGAGGAGATGGCGCTAGTTTATTGAGAACGTTCTCCTCTTTTGGCATAATGAGGGTGCTGTTACCAGTGAAAAAATTGTCTATTAAGCAGCATTTTCTGCTTACCACCTCCATTAAGTTAGCATTGTTTACATAGAGTTTCCTGAACTGATAGGGTTGTGATTGGTTTGTTTGATTGGTAGGTCAAGGAGATCACACGAGACATCAAACAGCTAGATCACGCTAAGAGACACCTGACATCGTCAATCACCACCCTGAACCACCTGCATATGCTGGTGGGTGGCGTGGACTCACTGGAGTAAGTTATTCAGCACCTGGTTTGATGGAATTTAGTGATGGACAGGTGTTAATTTAAATGTTGGGCTATGCCCGCCACACACATGTGTTATAAGCACTGTATACTCATTGATGTTCGGAGGCTTGAAAGGAATATTTACAAGCCAACTCAAGCAGGACTTGAACCCCAACCTCCTACTGTTAGTGCAGACATCTTAACCACCTGACCACCTTGTACCTTGTACTCGTACTCATGACAAAGTACTCATACTCACACTGGCACTCATGGAAATGTACTCGACTACAATACTGCTTCTTTTTCAATTTTTCTAATTGTTGATAAGTTGGAATTATTAAGTAAAATTCATCAGAATCCTTTATGATTTTCCCCCATCCAAATGGAAACGATGATTGAAATTTGAAATGATAATAATAATAGCAAACATTTATACCGCGCTTAATACTACGTTTCTAAGCGCTATATGATGCTGTTGTCCTTGTAGACTATTGGGTGAAACAAGGGCAACCGCACCAAATACAAAGAACAGAATTACAGGTAGAAAACACTAACTGACATGGAGTGTACAAACATAAAGTTGCCAAAATACAAAGGAAACTAACAAAAAACAACATAAATTTTGTGTGGACCAAGCAGCAGATTGGGGTAAGACATATTACAGAGATTTGTATAAGTGAGTTTTTAACATAGATTTTTAACATAGATGAAAGCAGTACACTTTATCGTTTGTTCCCCTTTCCTCCCCTGATATTCCAGAGAGACCCACTCAACTCAGTTTCGCTAAATCACCCTTGAGAACTTGTGTTAGGCAGAGCAATTATTTGAATATCTGTTTTCTTCCAGATCCCTGACGAGACGTAGACAGTACGGCGAAGTAGCTAACCTCTTACAAGGTGTCATCAACGTCATGGAACACTTCCAGAAATACATGAGTATTCCACAAATAAGACAACTCGCTGACAAGTAAGACTGATTATAAAGACTACATTTGTAAAACATCTTTTAGCTCTGAACTTGTGAAACAGTAACAGTCTCTTTTGGGTTATTTCTCTTCAAAAAGACTTTTGCTCACTACTTTTTCTTTTCTGATTTCCAACAGAGTGAAGAAAATCCAGTCAGAGTTAGGCACTCAGATCCTTGCTGATTTTGAGGATGCATTCACAACACAAGGGGGCAAGGTAAATCATATCAAAATATAACCCACGGTTAGTTTGCAAATGTAGGATCAACATTTCTTCTTCGGGACATCAAAAGAGACAAAGATTTGTTACTTGATTCTGTTCCTTTTCCTACAGTTACTAAGCAACCAGTCCCAACTTGCTGAAGCCTGCTTAGTCGTCAACGTGCTGGATCCCAAAGTCAAGTAAGATTTTTCTATCATTCATAATTTTTTTCACAATACAAATCTTGAGGAAGTGCATGGCATGAAGTTCACACAACATTTATTCTGAATATTCACAAAACCATAACGTCTTCGCATGGGCTTTAGAGGTCGTCGACAGTGTGTTCAAATGTCTCTCCCAGTGGTCTCGCCCAACTCTCCCTTTGTAACCATTGAGGGGGTACTTGTGAACAAAGTCCGTACAGCAATAGGTACTACAATCAATAAAGCTTTTATCGACAGTCAAGTTTGTCATCTTAAGTTTTGCTCAAGATAAGTTTTGAATTTTCCACTTTCAGGAGAGACCTACTCAAGTTCTTCGTCAAGCTACAACTCCAGGAGTACGTGGTGCTCTTCGGCGAGAACCAAGACGTGGCCTGGCTAGACAAGATTGACCGACGCTACGCCTGGCTCAAGAGGGCGCTGGTCGAATGCGAGGAGAAGTTTGGCCGCATGTTCCCACGCGACTGGGACATTGAAGAACGGATATGTGTGGAGTTCTGCAATATCACAAGGTAAACGCTTGTGAGGGTGAAGACATTTTAGTAGGCCTGAAACATTGAGACACTTTGTTTACATGGGCACTTTCTTATGGGAGCCAGGTAAAGACGAGAGACACCAAGCTGTCATAAGAAAGCACACATGTTAACGAAGCGTGACGTCATTATGTCTCAGATCTATTGAAATTGAATGAAATATATTAACTTTTAGATACAAATTTCAAATTTTGAAGTGAGAAAAATAAGTTGAAAACATCATCACATCCTGTTTGGCTTTATCAGGTCTGAGCTGAGTAAGATCATGCAGAGCCGCTCCTCAGAAATCGACGTCAAACTCCTACTCTTTGCCATCAAGCGAACCACGACCTTTGAAACCTTGGTTGCCAAGAGGTACAGTGGGGCCACCCTCAGACCCCTCGGTGGGGAGGAGGGGCCATCCCCCTACCCCCCTGCCAAGATTGAATCCCCTGAGATGCCTACTAACCCCTTTGAGTCTGATGAGAGCACCGAGCAACCAGTCGAAATAAAGGTAAGGTATGAGCCTTTAAACCCATTAAAACCCTGCAGGTCAGTTTCAGGCGAAGAGATTTGAAGTGTCACTGCACACGAAAACAGCACTGTGGAGAGAAGCTTGAACAAATGTGCCTGCTTGCCCTGAGCATACAACAACAAAAAATGCACAGGGATTTGAAGTGCTATCCATACTCCACAGAAGATTACCTCAAGGGAATTTGAAGTGTGGGTGCTAATGCTATTTTCAAAAGTGGTTTTGCAACACTTGAAGGGTTGTGAAGTGCAGATGACTACGAGGGTTAATGCAAGAGTTCTTGGAAAGTTCATAGGCAGTAAGCTTTAGATTTATGCATCAGGTGTAAAAGTCTGTGGGACCTTGCTGCACTGAGCCATCCACACCAGTGCATAAACAGCCGATTCTGAGACAATGAGAGCTAGTCCCATTGAACAATGCCACAGTTGTATCCTGCCGCAGTTGGTGACCACAGACTCTGAGGCAGTTTGGCCTTGAGATTTCTGACCTGATGGATCTTGCTACACTGAGCAGGTCTGTCATTTTGACGAGTGTTGCCTGTTACTAAATTAAGCAAGCTGCTTAGACAAAAAATCTTACGGGGCTAGGGTTAAAGATACTTGGAGAGAGAAAGCAATAAGAAATATTAATTGTCTTCTACAATGCATTTTGCATCAAATTATTTCACACTGTACCACTTAGGACCCAAGTTGATACTGATAAAAAAAAAATGGCGAGACATACTTTTGTTAATTTGAGAATGCACATTTTCACAGTTGTGTTACGTATGCACAGCATCAATTGATGAATTTGAAAAGAGAGTTTGTAATGATTTTTAACCCTAACTCCCTAGGGGGTGTGCAAAATCATATTGGAATTGGAGGATTCAGAGCTGTTAGGGCTATGCCAGCTGATCAGGGTAATAATTTAATACCTTAAACATCTTCATTTGGTATATAAAACCAGTGATTTCTGAGTCTTTTTTTTTCTTCAACCTTGACAGACCGTTCTGAAACCCAAGCCGTCGCCGTTCCAAGGAATTATCAGCAAGTGCTTTGAGCCACATCTTCACATTTACATCGAATCTCAAGACAGGTAAGAAATAAATGTCCTCGTTCTACCCAACCAAGAGCCTGTATTTTCTCATTTGTTTGAACAAAAAAAGATCGCAAAGGTTGTCATATATGACCAATTTGTAAAGTCACCTTAATTTTAAAGAATCACGTTGATCAAATACAAAATTCTGTTATGCACCTCCTTTTGAAAAAAAACAAGGACTTTTTGAAGAGTTTTTGGTGAAAACAAATTCTGTTAAACTTCCATACTTGTTTCAAAATCTCATGAAATTTGTCTTTTAAATTGTGTACCCTCAAAACATAATAGTTGGAGACTAAAGTAAAATTTGCTTGTTTGACTACTTGTGAAATGTTGTGTTACTTAAGTAAATCTTTTACAAAAGTATAGATCAGTAGCACTCATTGCTTGGTGGAATTGAAACTGACTTTGAAATCGGCTTTCCATCTCTAACTAGCACCGTCCTGTGCAAACAAATGACTCTTCCTACCTGTCATTCAAATAGGGCGCATTGACCAATCAGATCACAGCTGATGTCTTGTAACATCTACACCATGTTTGCATTAGTCTGGTGCTGCTTCTTTAAAAAACATGTGTAGGCAATAAGTCAAGTCTCCATGCAAACAGCAGAAGTGGATTTTCCCATCGCGTTACCACTGCAGCTTTTACTACAAACATTTTAGCCATTCTGAACCAATTGAATAGAATTTTGTTTCAAGGACTAGCTTCACTACGCCTGTGTTTTCTTGGGTTTTTTTCTTCGTTAGATATCTCTCTGAGCTAATCCAGCAATTCGTGGCTGATTTCCACTCGCACGGGCCTCCCCGTATGGAATCAGACGAGAGCGGCGCGATCCTCCCAAGCAGTGCCGACCTCTTCGTCGCTTACAAGAACTGCATGGTGCAGTGCTCCAACCTGAGCACCGGTACCCCGCTACTGTCCCTGACTGCTACATTCCAGAAGTACCTGAGGGAGTATGCGAACCGGTTGCTGACTAACAACTTGCCAAAGTGAGCTGATGGGAGGGGCGGGGCAAGACTTGGTCTTGTTTAGGAGGGGTTGTAAAGGTTTTCTTATTTCTAAACTTGACCAGGTACATAAAAAGTTTATGTACCTGGTCAAAGTAGCTCACCCCCCCCCCCCAAAAAAAAAAAATTATAATTACATTTTGACCATATTACAGTTTCATCTTTGACATTACATTTCATCCGAAAATTTGTTTTCCTTGACATTTTGTCAGTGTTTGAAGATTAAAATCTGTATGAGGGAGCACGTCCCTCATTTGTAGCTAGACAATGTAGCCAGGCAATTCTTGTACATTTTTGGGAATGAAAATTTGTGCACAGACTTGACTTTAATAAAAATAGAAAATACATTTCGGGGTTAATTTTAATACTTTGTGTACTAATCACGCAAACTTTTACTTTTGGGAGCTAAAATGCGATGGGATGTGTATTGATTGCTATGGGCTAGTTCTCTGATTATTTTTATTCAGAACATAACTTTTGACAAGGTAGGTACATGTGTAGGTATTGAATTCTGGGGGTGATTTTTATGACAATTCTGTCTCCCAGTGTCTTTAACTTTGCCAAATCAGTGACGTTCCTACTCACTCAAAAAGTAGGCCATGACAAACACATCAAAAGTAGGAATTACTTCATATTGCTCCCAGGTTACAAAAGATATTTCTTAAAACTCGGTCATTTTCAATTGTATGATTCTAATTGGAAATATTTTCACCTCCCAAACTCATCATCATCAAAACCACCCTTCTTTACGGACATCTTTTTCCATCCAACAAATTTTCCAAAAACCACAATCGCCCGCTTAATTTCCCCCTACCGCAAACCCACCACATATAGCCTTTACGCCCGTCACAGGTCTCAATCGGTACAGGGGAGTAGTACCTCCGGAGCCATGGGGATCAACATCTCGGCGTTGCTGAAGGAAGGATTGAAGGACAGTACACCAGAGATCACTAAGTTTACTAAGGAAGAACAGTACTTGGTCTGCAGTATCCTCTGCACGGCAGAGTATTGTCTGGACACAACGTCACAGGTAGGACGTTTGTTAATTGCAGATTATTTGGATTGCGGTCTGGATGTTTCGTTTGTTTCGTTGTGTGGCAGACTCTGACAAAGCTCAAGATGCATGGTAATATCACACCCCCCCCCCCCCAGTCTTCTACACTTCACAACCCCGCAAGTTTTGCAAAACCCTTTTTTGCTAATAAAGAAAGCTCCCACCCTTCAAATTCCTTTGAGGTAATCTTCTGTGGAGTATGGATAAAACTTCACAATCCCTGCACAATTCTTTTGTGTGGTTAAGGCCAATTACTCAAAAGTAGCTTCAAATGGCAATTTGAGAGTCATTTTGTTGAGTTAATTGGGTCACATTAACCCTCCTTGTCCTCTGCACTTCACCACCCTTCAAGTTTTGCAAAACCACTTTTGCCTACAGAGTAAGAACCCACACTTCAAAAATTCTTTTGAGGTTATCTTCTGTGGAGTATGGATAACACTTCAAATCCCTGCACAATTCTTTTGTCTGGTAAGCTCAGGGCAAGCAGGCAGATTCAGTCACGCTTCACTGCTCTCCACGGTGCTGTTTTTGTGTGCAGTGACTCTCTGTGTGACTCAGTTACTTTAACACTTCATATCCCTTCGCCTGAAACTGACCTGCAGGGTGATCAATGGTTTTACATGTTGTTCTGATACTTGACTTCCCGAAGCATTTTGGGGGGTTTTGCCAATTGTTTTTATCTGCATTGTTTTTGCCGGCTTCCCTATTTGTTATGATATTGCCTTGTTTGGTTTTTCAAATTCTTTTTTCTTTGTGTGTGACGATGTTCAGATGATGTTATTCACCGTATTAGTCCTCAAACCCAGCTTATTAGCTGTGGAAATGCAGAAAATAAAGTGCATGAAGAATTCACAATAGTAAAAGCAACTACATTAAAACTTTTTTATTATTATTATTGCAGTTAGAGGAAAAGCTGAAACAAAAGGTGGACCCAACGCTATTGGACAAGATCAAGCTGAATAGTGAAATGGATGTCTTCCATGGGTATGAGGATTGCCCTTGAAATACATTCAGTGTACCAACTACGTAACATGTTGACTTGTTCTCCCTTAAGGGAGTTAACCCTATTGGTCACAGGAACATTGAGTGCCTGTGTGACGTGCATGTGAGTGTGGCACACATGCAGTCCGACAGGGATAAGGTCACAATAGGGACCGCCCACAACGTTGTAATCAAGTCCATCACAAGTCAAGTCACAGGCAACAGGGGATGAACAATGACAAAGGAGTGTCTTTGATTAGAGTTGGTTGTAGAATGGGTTACTTGTGATGACTTGTGATTGACTTGTGATGACTTGTGATTTACTTGTAATGGACTAATGATGACTTGTCACGACTTGTGATTGACTTATGATCGACTTGTGATTGACTTATGATGGACTTGTGATTGACTTATGATGGACTTGTAATTGACTTATGATCGACTTGTGATTGACTTATGATTGACTTGCGATTGACTTGTGAAGACTTGTGGTGACTTATGATTGACTTGTGATTGACTTGTGATTGACTTGTGATCGACCTGTGATTGACTTATGATGACTTGTGATGACTTGTGATCGACCTGTGATTGACATATGATGACTTGTGATGACTTGTGATCGACCTGTGATTGACATATGATGACTTGTGATTGACTTGTGATCGACCTGTGATTGACTTATGATTGACTTGCGATTGACTTGTGAAGACTTGTGGTGACTTATGATTGACTTGTGATTGACTTGTGATTGACTTGTGATCGACCTGTGATTGACTTATGATGACTTGTGATGACTTGTGATCGACTTGTGATAGCTCGATAACAAGTTGGATTTGAAGCGAGCACAACTGACAAAAAGCAAACAAAACACCACTGACTGCCCTTACCCGACGTCAACCAAAGTTGATCGACATTATTACAGCTTAATTGACATTATTGTTTTGTTTTATTTCCAACAGTGTGATTGCTAACTGCATCCAACTATTAGTGCAAGATTTAGAGTCAGCATGCGACCCAGCCCTCACTGCTATGAATAAAGTAAGATTATCATTCCCTTCGAAAACTGCACTGCAGAAAAATGCTTAGTAAGTTTACATGCTTAGCAGATAGTCAACTGTGAACCAGTTACGAACGATACATGTTAATTTTGGCTGGTAGTCCGCCCTTTCTGAGCCAGTCTCCTGACGACAGACAGAGTATACTGTCGCGAATTTTGAGTTGCCCCGGTTCTTCTCCAGTGTTGTAATACTTGTACTCGGTACTCGTACTCGAGTACTTTTCACAGAGTACTTGTACTCGTACTCGAAGGTCAAAGTGCTCGTACTCGAAATGACAGTACCTGTACTCGATCATCAAAGTACTTGTACTCGAATAGCAGTACTCGGGGAAAAAATGGTATAGCTTGACTTACCACAGCCTTATTTTATCGATACTTTTAGTTGGAAATGGTTGATTGTCTTGCAGAGAAATCACAGTTTCCTGATTTTTCTCTGTGCACGTCCGAACGAACACATTTAACAGCTAGCTGTGAGTGGGTCTGTTTATCGGTCTGACTGGGCCTGGACCAATTACGCACAATGAACCATTTGCCGTATCGTCATATTTGGAAATAGAAGTACTCATACTCGGAATACAAGTACTGGTACTTAGAGACCTGTACCTGTACTTGGAAGTACTCGTACTCGTACTCGGTAACCTAAGTACTCGGCAGTACTCTGTACTCGGGAAAAAAAGTATCCGACTACAACACTGTTCTTTTCAGAACCTCACAAACTCACAGAGATTTGTTGCGTGGCGCAACTCAATCAAAGATTTTTTTTGTCTCAATGAATTATGAAGGTGAACTGGGCAGCGATTGAGACGGTAGGGGATCAGAGTAGCTATGTCACTGCCATCACCACTCACATCAAGCAGACCTTACCGACGGTCAGGGACAACCTAGCATCGGCCAGGAAATACTTCACACAATTCTGCATCAAGTTTGCCAAGTCAGTATCCTGGGAAAAGTATTTTACTAGAACAAGCAGGAGATGAAAGAGAAATTTTTCACTTGGTAGTTTTTTACGTAGGAAGCATGCAATTTCCCTTTCATTTTGATATTTCAATCAGTTTGATTATACAGATATTATGTAGGTTCAAAAAGGTTCGTTGTTCCTATAAAATGACATCATGTAAGATCCAGTTAAAAGGCCAATTACTCAAAAGTAGCTTTGGCAATTTAAGAGTTATTTTGTTGAGTTAGTTGGGTCACGTTAATATAGATGGGAGGTTTCAAATACTTGTACTTTTAGTTCTGAACTCTTTTGCTTGTCAAATATAAATGTACCTTTGGAGTTGATTCTCGTTTGTAGTGAAAATAGTCCTAACGTTTTTTGGGGCTTCACTTCTTTACAGAACTTTGGTTTGAATTTGCTTAGCTTATTAATATTTTGTTTGCATAATTCAATCCACATTTCCATCATTATTGAGCAGTTTTCTGCAAGTTGTAAGGCTGTGCCAGACTTGGCTATGGCTAAGTACACATGCGCCTATGGTAGTGGTTGAAGCCACTTCCCATAGACATGTGTGTTACTCCAAGTCACAGCCAATAATTTTGACGCAGTCTTAACTTCTCTGATAATGATTTGTATTGCAGCTCATTCATTCCACGCTTCGTCAGTCACATGTGCAAGTGTAAGCCAATCAGCACGGTCGGTGCGGAGCAGCTTCTGCTAGACACACACTCCTTGAAGACAGTGCTCCTAGACCTGCCATCCATTGGTTCTAAAGTCTCTAGGAAGGCTCCTGCTAGGTGAGTCGGGGTACAAGACCATAACAAAATCACAGTCATAGATCAAGGCTCCGATACCTACTGTCCGTCAAGCTCCGTCAATCGGTTCCAAAGGGTCTAGGAAGGCTCCCGCCAGGTGGGTCAGGATACTAGACTATCCAAAATGGCAGCCATCTTGGGTCTACAGCTCTTTTTCACTGGTTCCTTAGTCTAGGAAGGCTCCTGCCAGGCAAGTCAGGGTGCCAGACCAAAAAACTGGCAGCCGTCCTGAGATCCAGAATGAGACTCATGTGCAAAATAGGCTGGTGCCTGTGTCATTGGTGTGTCAGGAACAATGACCCACATGAACACAGACTATTTCACATGCAATCCTCCTTTACATGTTAAGGTGGAAGCCTTTTTCCTCTATTGTTTATATTTATGGTAACTCAATGTGTCTCTTTTTTTCCATCAGCTACACAAAGATTGTCGTGAAGGGAATGACCAAGGCAGAAATGATACTCAAGGTAATAATTCCACGTTTCTGCATTATCCAATTCTTCCATTCTAGTTTGTGTTCCTATTTACCAATCAACCTATATTCTCATAATCACTACACACCACCATCCCTTAATATGAAATCAGTATTTTTTATCTAAACCTAAAACAAGGGATTCCTAGCACAAGTACCCCCTCCGCAGTTACAAATAGAGAGAGCTAGGGAGACCACTGGAAGAGACGTTTGAAGGAGTTACCGATGGTGCCTGACACTCATGCAAAGATGCTATCGGTTTGTGCAAGTTCAGTACCAAACAATTCATGCACACTATTATGTTGTACATGCATGGACCAGTACACATATGTAGTGTGTCCCTCCCACTGGGCTTTCAAATGTACAAAGGTAGTCAGAAAGCGCCACCTACTGAGTCAATACTTTATCATATTTGCAGCTGCCAAGTATTAGCACAATGGACTTACTCATTGTAAAAACTGTCTACTTTTTATGATTTTTAGGTGGTGATGTCTCCAGCCGACCCGCCACAATCCTTCGTAGACAATTACATCAAACTCATAGCTGACAGAGACACAGCAAACTTCCAGAAAGTTCTGGACATGAAGGTCAGTCATAACCTTATTTTTAGTATGGAAGTGATCTTAGGTTGCAGATTTTATAAAAAGGCCATTTTAGCGATTTTTGATAAGAATTATTGTTAATCATAAATGGACTGAAATTACATGGAACGTATTCTTACATTCCGTAGCAGAGGGCATGCAAGCAAAACAAGTAAAATGTTTATAGAGACAAGTTGTTTATGTTGTTGTTTATGTTGTTGTTTTACTTCTTTGTATCAATTGCAGAGTTTAAAGCGAAGTGATCAGAACACCATGCTGGAGTTATTCAGAACCAGAGTACCAAGAGCCGAGGGGCAAACCAGCTCACCGTCAGCCCACCAAGAACAGGAGGGGAGCAGGATACGGAGACTGGAGAAACTAATCAAGAGAAGATAATACAGGGACACATACGGTGATACACACACAGGGGGACAGTGTCAGACAGACCTAGGGGAATCAGTAACCCAAGGGATATGAAGATAATACAGGGACACATGCAGTGATACACACACAGAGGGACAGTGTCAGACAGACCTAGGGGAATCAGTAACCCAAGGGATATGAAGATAATACAGGGACACATACAGTGATACACACACAGAGGGACAGTGTCAGACAGACCTGGGGGAATCAGTAACCCAAGGGATATGAAGATAATACAGGGACACATACAGTGATACACACACAGAGGGACAGTGTCAGACAGACCTAGGGGATCAGTAACCCAAAGGATATGAAGATAATACAGGGACACATACAGTGATACACACACAGAGGGACAGTGTCAGACAGACCTAGGGGAATCAGTAACCCAAGGGATATGAAGATAATACAGGGACACATACAGTGATACACACACAGAGGGACAGTGTCAGACAGACCTAGGGGAATCAGTAACCCAAGGGATATGAAGATAATACAGGGACACATACAGTGATACACACACAGAGGGACAGTGTCAGACAGACCGAGGGAATCAGTAACCCAAGGGATATGAAGATAATACAGGGACACATGCAGTGATACACACACAGAGGGACAGTGTCAGACAGACCTAGGGGAATCAGTAACCCTAAGGATATGAAGATAATACAGGGACACATACAGTGATACACACACAGAGGGACAGTGTCAGACAGACTGTTTGAAGTCATTCTTAATGACACTTGAATGGTAAATTATGAAGTACCAAGGTAACAGGGACAGGAAAAATGTCACACTTCGGACTCTAAATTTATGGAATGACCTACAGGAAATAGGGACAGATACGGTGATAGATACCCACAGGAACACTGCAAGACAGACTTTGGGAAGTAGGACACTTTAGATTAGAAAGGATTTATTAATAGAAAATAATGCATTGAGAGATACAGTGATAAACACGACATCACAGTTTATGGCATGTCATTGTTCCTCTGTGAACACGAGTAGACAATTTGTACTTTCATTGTTGTTGAATTTATATAACAAAAACCATGCAATGGTTTATATGTGGGCACAGACATCTGGGAATTGTTCTTGAGTCTGGAGTGCTGAATGGTAACACATAGCAACTGATGAAAACTGTTGCACAAATGAATAGGTGTTTTTCATCGGCTAACGTAATCCTGCCCATGCCTATTGTTTGGGCTTTGTTTTTTTGTTTTAAGATTTTAATTTGGAGAAGCAATTTTCAACTGGTGAAAGTTTTTTTTTAAAGGTCACAGTCATAAGCAAACATAAGCAAAAAGAAGAAAATTTATGGTGAAATCGTTCATGTGTAAATGGTGTTGGGTACCTAGCATTATGTGTATATAGTTCCAGTGGAAATTAAATTAAATTTATTGTAAGTTTATCTAAAAGTACACATATAGTGCTCATTAAATACTTGTACTTGACTTATGATATAGAATGGTATAAAATTGTCTTAAAATGGTCATAGCCAGAAGTTATGTACACTGTATGGTGCAAAATGGAATGTCTTGACATGTGTTGTATCATGTGCAAATAAATGACACATTTAAGAATACATAATTTGCTGTTGTGTGCTGTTTTCTTTTCACATGGACGTGGGTCATTTGGTCGCTGTGTGACATAAAATTGGGCTCGTCTGATTTTTGAAGCTTTACCCCTTGTTAACTAAATCTGACATATTACTTTCACTGATTCATTAGGTTAGAGCTATTTACTCCCTATACCTCAAGTAAAAATCAAATTAGGGTTTTGCCCCTCACCGACGTTTCAACACTGTATACTCAGTGTGTTACCACCCGAGTGAAAGTTGGGAAAAAATCACTCGGGTGGGACTCGAACCCAGGACCTGCTTTCTAGTGCAGATGTCTTACCACTCGACCACCGAGCTAACAGCTCAGTAACACACTGAGTATACAGTGTTTAAACATCGGCAACAGGCAAACCCTAATTTGATTTATATCACCCCGACGCAAAATTCCATCTTACAATACCTCAAGTATAGTTTCTTTTCTCACAAATTGTGTCAAAATATTACGAGGGGTCAAACACACCCATACTAATTTTGGTGTGAAACTAGCCTTTTGTGATATGCAGAACGCGTAAACAATGTACACCCTCTGCTTTAGTTTTACTAAATGGGAATTGTTCTGTGGTCACATGTGTCACATTATGCTAATTTATGTACAGAAAGACCAACCATTGAAACATGTTAAGAAATTTGCATCTTTACTTACTAGCAACACTTTAGTGAACAATAATCATTTATATTACATCACATAAAAATAAAAAACATTTTTTTCCCAAAAATTACTTTAGTTTCAATTTCTGAAGAATCGACCACAAGCTATGAATTCAGTCCTTTTGTCCACACATGAAAATACAGAAATGGACAGCAAGTTCCATTGTTGTTTTACGATGTTAAAATGAGCATAAATTGCTGCATGTGATTTTCAGTCCAAGTAAATTGCTACTTATTCACACAATGGCTAAATGTTTGGAAAGGATTTCAAAAGTGTTTGTTCTAAGAGAGTTTGCAAATGCACAGTTCTGGCTCCCATTTGTATTTACAAACTGTAACATACAAAAATCTAAATCAAAAGGAAAAGACAACCACACGTTGTGTTCAGGAATTTGCAATGCTGTACATGATCAATTTTATTGCAATGAACATTCCAATAAATGCTACAATTTAAATGCAAATGAAACTGGTGCCGTTTTCCAAGTATTCTGGGTCCCTAAATTTTGACAACTTTAATTTTTCAGCAAAGTTTGACAAAGCTGTTGCAGAAATAATATACAGAGTTAATATACGCATTAACAACCACACACCAAGACCTTGTGCATAAATACCAAGTTTTATCGCATAGCAACCAACACACCAAGTATTCTAAGATCCTTTGACTATCTCAAAAATTGTGGAGTAGTTAAGCTGAATGACGGAAAAACAAACTGGGTAGGGGCATAAACTTCACTGTTTTGGGGGCGCTGTTGACGGCACAAAATGCTGTATGCATAATTCCTCCATTGATATAAAACCAGCATCGCAAGCAGATAAAACCGGTACAAACTGAAAGAGAAAAGGGCATGTGGGGATACCTTATGCAAACCCCTCAACACCGGGTTGCCAACTTTGACTAAAAGGTGAGAGTGAGAATTTGGTGATGGAGCTTGATCAGAACTAATCATAAAAGGACTGAATGGGCCAACCAGTATAAAGAAGAAATCAATCAATAAAAAAACAATACCAGCGTGAAGCCATAACAGCGTGGGTTGGGGGCCTGCTTAAGGGCCCTGACAAATTTTGGATACTAGATGCTCTGTGGTGCTATCTGAGGCAATTGCTTACCACTTTAACCAATTTATCTTTAGCAAAAAGATCATCATTTAAACATTATTTTTGAGATATATTTATGGTTTTTTTTAGTCTGAGAAATCCCATGCACAAGTGAGAGCGTGAGAACCTGAAATTCTTGAGTCTCATGCTCAATGCATGAGTTGGCAGCCCTGCGTAACACCCCACCCCTTCAAATCCCAGGCCCATCCCAAACCCCAACCCAACCCCCCCCCCAGTTGACAAAAACCACATGCCAAATGGCCATCAAAGTATTGTCACTTTTTGCTAGAGTTCTCGTGATACTTCTATCATACTAATATCAACTAATGAGAGAAAATTCACGAACACATTTTTGCTGGCCAGCCTAGTGTCTTCCTATGTACCGTTCTCCCTGATTGTCTGACTGACTGACTCCCCGACCGACTGACTCCCCAACTCCCCGACCCCCCACCGACTGACTTACTCCCCCTAGTGAGTCAGATACTGCTATCGTATAGATTATCTCTTAAAGCCAATGTATGGGCTAAATCCAGCCAATTGTGTAGACCACGTGAATGAAAAGACTTCCAGTGAAAAGCCAGTCTGAATCCAATGAAGACAATTTTGTGCACTCTGGGACTTCTATGCTTCCTTTATACATCTTTTCTTAATATGTTTTTTTAAATGCAACATTCTACAAACCTTGGTACATTTAATAAATATATATGATGATGGCAAGATTTTAGACTAACGATAATGGTATGCTAACTGATTAGATTTGATTAGATTTGAAGTTTTATTGTCCCTCACATTGGTAGTTAAACTGGCCTTGATGGGTTACAGAAAAACACAACAATCAGTAATTAAAAAAACAACTAAAAAGATGTAAAACCCTTCACCGTAACATTAAACTGATGAGCAAAGATGATTAAAAAAAACCTGCCCCAGTTGTAGGAGTTTTGATCTGTGACAATTAACAGGCAATGATTTCAACCTGATGTACACTGATTAACATCGGTCCAATGTGTGGAACCAAATACATGTAGATACCCACATGTTCACCATAATCATAGCTCTGCTTGTGTATAATGTGAGTTCATGTACCGTAGAAAAAGAGAATAAAGTAATTAATTGCTGTGTGCACATAGAGCTATATCAAATTACTAGAGGGCTAACTCCTCATTCTTCTGCGCGGAGACGCTTTGAAGGCGCTCTGGGCGCAGACATTTTGAATTTATGTGCGTGTTTGTAGAACACAATCAAATTGGATTGAATTTTAAGTGTACTCTAAATGCAACGCGCAAGTAGAAGATACGAAGCGTGTCATGACGGTTCAAAAAAACTTCAAGGCGAAAAGCATCTGCAGCGGAGGGACGCGCACACGTTGCGCTGTTTGCGTAGAGCAAAATGAAACACTCATTTGCTGATCGTGCGTTTCGGTTTTGAGCGTATCCGCTCCAGACGCACCAGTATGGAATACAAACGCAGATATGCAACTAGTCGTACAAAATTTCGAGTTTTTCATAGGTTAGTGCACAAACATGGATGCGCCCATCGGGCATTACTTTGTACGCTCTAGTAATTTAATATAGCTATATGTGTGTATATTGTGCTGACAATGGTACATGTATACCTTTATGTGTTCGGTCGGTGAAACTACAAATGTCAACAGTTGAAACCAATTTCATGTCGCTGCAAAGCTTTTTCTGTTTACTACATTTACATGCTAAGCAAAAATCTGCAGAGTACCGGCACAGATAATACATGTTACAATTTGGTCGGTAATCAGCTTCTGCTGAGCAAATTTTTTTTTTGTGCTTATAGTAAATTATGCTGATCAGTTTCATGTCATTTTTAATAGATAATTTCATGACTTTTCGTCGTTTTTTTCTTATCAAAAAAAAAAAATCACTAGTTCCTGTCTCTGTTCCTCAAATACGTAATTGAAAAATCTTTTCTTTAAATCCTTTTAAAAATCAGACACTTTGTAAACTTAAAGAAAGTACCAGGTATCATATCTGAATGTTTTATGAGCCACTTTTGGATTGTGAGCCATTTTTGGATGATGAGCGGAATTTGAATATCTCACTCTCCCAACAATCAATGAACTACTGTATGGGTTACGTGCTTAACAATATGTACATCCTTATCTACAAATTTACAACAAAAAATTGTCACTTGTTCTAAAAGAAAAACTTTCTTAGCAGCAAGGCATAATATGAATATGTAAAAGCTTAAAGTGGCTCGCATAAATATGCATACTTCTAAATGCTTAATGATCATAAAAGCTGACTTTGCTCTTAAACAAATGCCATGGTTTATATAGCGTGCAGGGTTGCCTGGGAAAAGTAAACCTTGTATGAAGCTTTATGAGCAATGCCATATATGCACACCGACTCTAAATGATCAAATGTTCATCTCTTTATAACCAAAAAAAAACCCAGAATCAAAAGTGAATAGAGTTCCAACAAAGTTTCCATTTTGTTT
Organism: Patiria pectinifera; assembly: GCA_029964075.1. Taxonomy (NCBI): domain Eukaryota; kingdom Metazoa; phylum Echinodermata; class Asteroidea; order Valvatida; family Asterinidae; genus Patiria; species Patiria pectinifera. The sequence continues at coordinate 33,643,148 of CM057147.1, read as the reverse complement.
TACAATTCAAAAATGAAGCTTTGATAGAGCAAATTATTGCTGATTAAATCTTTTTTTTACCAAACATTAATGGAAGTGATTTTTTTCTTATTTGTGTACTTTTACTAGAGGTGCTTTTACTGAGGTGTATTAGAAATAACGGCTTCATTTTTCAGATTTAGCTTCATATCCGGCTTAACCTTACATCATGAGAGCAGAACATGAATCCACATTGAGCCACAGCCCTAAGTCGAGCCAAGGTTTTGAAAACACCTTGAGTTACTCCCTTCATGCATGTCTTGGCCCTCTTGTGGCGAGAAAGTAAACTGTGTCTGCTCAAGGGTGATATCTACCCGGTATCCACCTATTCACAATGCAATGATTGGTGGAGTTATGTGTGTGAACCAGTTAAATGCCACCTCGATCTGAAGTTCATGATTGCAAAGTATAGATGAATGTTCTTCACATGATTGTCAAGTCTATGTTTCTCAACATGATTCCTCAGTTCTTAACCACAAAACCTAGAGTTAAACAAAGTCAATTACAAGTCAGACCATAACTGTGGTCATAAATTACACAGTTGTCACTTGAGACTGGAGGACTTGCAATTGACTTGTGAGGAATTGATTTCAGCTTTGAAAAAAAAAATAACTTAAAGAACACTTCACCATGCAAGGTCTTGTGACATAACTTGTGAGTTGACACTAAAAGTCCTTACTCTCCGGCAAAACATTTCAAATACATTAACTACCAAGGTGAAATTCCATTTGGGCTTTTCAATGTATGTTATACTTTGTTTTGTTATATTTTTGACAAAAAGGACAAGGACAGTAGAGGCTTTGTCAAAAAATGACTTCTAGCTTGCCCCAGAGGGGTGATCAACAATCTTTAATCTGTAGACCAGAAAAACCTTAAACTTGATGGTGAGTGATAAATGCTGCCCTCAAGCGTGTGTGCGCAGGGCATATACCAGGGGGTAGCTCAGTCCTTCAGGCAATCCTCAGTCACTCCTTGAGAAGCCAGCTCTGATAGTACGTTGTCAAAGTAGTTAGGATCTGGGAAGCCGTGACCCGTCACGTTGGAACCAAACTCTGTCTTGTGATGGATCTCATTCCACACCACTGTGCTGGATTCGCTGGTGGTGGCCGACGTGCCGATGGTGAAGAGGAGACGACGTTCCCAGGCTATGATCAGGAGTTTTAAGATCTGGTTCGAAAAGGGAATTTGAAATAAAAATCAGTATTGTCTAGAATGTACATTGCAGAATCCATTAAAAAAACCTAAAGAATCTGACTAAATTTAAAGGCGTAATCATTTGCATTTATCCCAAAAGTTTTCTGTCATTTTATAGAAGAAATCAAGAAATGGTGGTGATTTCCAACAATCAATCAATCGACTGCTGTTTGCAAAATAGAGAGTGCTTTTGGACGAAATCGTGTTACCAGATCCAAAGACTGTAGATTTTTTTGTCACAGTTTTCCTGAAAAGTATAATATTCAAAAGGTTTTGTTTTGAACATATATCTTTGGATTTTGAATGGTGTTATTATTGGAAATGAACAAAATGAGTGAAAAGCAAATGATTATGTCTTAACGAAGAACGAAGACATGGGGTAGTTGGGAAAACTGAAGGAGATGTAAATACTAAGTGGTCATACCTTTCTCCCAATCTCGTTATCTGGGAGGTAGCAGTGCCTAGGGAACCCACGGGCCGAGTACCGCTTGCCTGGGTTTGGATGCTCAGCTCCCTACAACACAAAGCACACAATTACAAAGGTTTCATTTATCATTGTCTTATTGCTTGAGCCCATTTGCTGTTGCATTACACTCTATTACATGGTATTTATTACTTGAAGAATACAAAATAGACATACATGTAGCTCTGGGGCAGTTTTGGGCAGATTTATTAATCATTAGTAGGGCGCTTTGGGGCTGAACAGGGCTACATGAAGGGATATGATTTAATTTTTCTGTAAGGGCTGGTTTTGTTGAATTCTTTTTTCAAAGAAATGCGATAAATGTATACAATATTACAAGTTTTATATCTTCTGGTCACTCCAGAAGATATAAAACTTGTTATATTGTACACAATATTATTTGTACATGTTTATTTCAGGTAATTTCAGCAGTTTTATTCATCTTCATGTTAACAGACTTCTAAAGATTGTTACTTTGTAATTTGAATTTAAAACAGACTCATCGTCAATTGTATTTATTGGTTAGGCCAAAAAAAAAATAGTTCTGCTTCCGATTACATGCCTTTCAAAAATAGGGTCGGTCGGTCGGAAATTTTTTTTTTTTTGCCAATTTTTTTTATGCAGATTGAATGGGGTATTCAATTATATGCGAAGTTTTAGCCTTAACTATTTCTATTGCACTACGAAAGCTATACACGAAATGGCAACAAAAAGTGAGTAAAACCTACCTTTAATTATTGTCAATATATTTACATTCGATAATTTCAAAAAATAATGGAAAATTCAGGCCGTTCGCACCATATGCACAACGCTAGTCAAGACGCGGGGAGCTGGCCAAAACTCCGAGGTGTGTGATGCGAGCATGTGTGGCGAGCGGCCCGCCATGGGCCGACAGACCTGTTTTTACCGGTCAACAATTTCGGGAAACACGCGGCATGTATCACTCCAAATACGAGTAGTGCGATCTCAAAATGAACTCTTGAACACAGAAAATACATACACAGACAAGCTAGATCAATTCTGTAAATTAACTTGCAAAAATGTTCTCTTTCCATCGGTGTTTTCTTGGCATTTTTACGATGTCGAATCCGACCAGTTGACAGTGGCCTGCACTGTACTGAAAGCGTGCTATCGGTCGCGCATAGCTAGCTATGGACTGGTTACCGCATTTTCATTATGTCTTCTAAATTGGCCCCTGCGCGGCGGCGCGGCGGAAACCAGTCGTCGCCACGTGATTATAGTCACCGTGCGTGACATCGAATTGCGAAGTAGTTATATGATCGCGAAGCGAATTTGTAATGAGGGAGGTTTCTTTTGAAAAAAGCGAATGTAAGTAAGAAAACAAATAAATACAAGCATTTTTGGATGCAAAAGGGTTGTTGAGAGGTATTTTGTGAAGACAGAAAAGACAGATTTTATTTTTATTTTATTCAATTTTTTTTTTTTTTTTTTTTGAATTGCCGATAAAAATTTTAGGGTCGCAGCCTAAAAATAGGGTCGGTCGGGTAACCGGAAGCAGAACTATTCTTTTTTTTGGCCTTACTACTTCTTTTGAAAATAGCCCTTTAGATATTGTCTGGAAATAAATAGTGTTCCCTTCCACCACACTTTAATATCAAATTTCAATAATGATGTATATTTGTAGACTGATCATTTGTCTTATGTGTCAAACCTTTGACCCTACATTGGTTTACTGTGCTGCCAATAAGTGTTTGTCTGTGTACTAGATTGTTATGATTACATACTATGCACGTAGAAGAAATGGTCAAAGTGCCAAACATCATGCATGCCATTGGCTAATTTTTGTAAGGTAAACAAATCGACCCATGTCTCGTGATTCTACATGATGCAATTCTTAGAATCCTAAAAATAACGAGGGGAGTATCCACAGCGCTTTCTTTTTGCAGCCTTGTTTAAAAGCACAGATTCTACCTAAAGTTAGTGCAGTATAACTTCTGTAACAGACAACACCTAGAGAACTGAAAGCTTACTTCAAGGGTATTAGTGGGGGGGCCAATGTACTTCCGTTGGCATGTCATGTTAATTTATGGCAACCATTATAAATGTAATGTTATGAGTCCTGAGAACAAGAAAATTGATGTTGCCATTTTTTTCATTGACCTTCAGTGACCTTGACCTGAGGTCAAAGTTCATGGGTCATTTTCACCTAAAATTTGCCTTTCGGAAGGGTTTGCGAAGATTTTCGAGGCAAGTGAGCACATATTGTATTTGGTTGAGAGTTTCTCCATTATAATAAATGTTATTATTAATGTATTTATGGGTTTTCCTGAAGAAAACATGGGAAAATGTCACTTTTGCCCGAAAAGGGCCGGGTTGTTTTGACCATCTCACGCAGATTCCGCCCCCCCCCATGACCTCGGCCATCGAGTGACGAAAAATTATGAAACTTGGTACATGCATAGAACAACATAACATGAACAAACCCAAGAAATTTCATGACTATGGGTTAAAGGGTTTTGGAATTACGGCTAATTAATTATTCATAAGCACGTATGGTAATTCAAATGTGTACACTACGTATATGGGGAAATTCAGTTTTGACGGAGGGTAGCGCCGAAAATATTTCGCTGCGCGGCAACCTGTGTTTCGAATTTTATGTTTTTGGTATCAAAAGATGTGCAAGACTCGAGGCTAAAAAGTCAGGACAGCTCAGGCCGCGAAATAAATAACTTTTCAAGAGTATCGCAGAAAAAGTTGAAAAGGGGGAAAATCTGCCCCCCCCCCTTTTAGGGCCAAAATATGACCAACCCTTTAGTGCCTGGCATCTAAATATGAAATGTTGTAAAGTGTCCTCTGCAGTACCGCACTCACACAGGGTGTTTGTCGGTTGAGGAAAATCCCCACTTCTTCATGGAGCTTTTGGTGCGAGCCACTCCAGAGCAGAGGTGATTTCAGCACCTCCAGGTCTTCCATCCTAATGCCACCGCCACAATCCACAAAACAGCCCAAGCCACGCATAATCATCGGGGATTTAATAGCCACAGCATCATTGGCTATCATTCCAGCACAGACGTCGACGCTTTTGAATCGCTGGCCGAAGCAAGTTAACAGAGCCTTATTCACAATCAGGCATGCAAATTTTCCTCGGATCAGCTGATTTCCTATTTTTTTTAATTCTCATTTCTGCCATTCAAAATTGAAAATCACTGTACAAAGTCTTCTGAATTTAGGAATTTCCTCTTTTTTGGTGAGTTTACAGTTGCATGCCTGCACAATGCGAAACTGTCGAAGTTTTTCCACAGTGGAGGCTGGAGATAAAGTTTCAACCCTGCTCTAGCCCTTGTGAGCCACACCATCGCCTCACTTAGCAACAAGATGGTCCTTGACCCCATTCCAAAGACCCGACATCGCCCTATTGGAATCAAAGTGACTGCTGTTGTCTCTTCGCAACAATTCCATTCCATCGCTGTTTCAACTTAGTAAGGCCAACTGTGAAGGCCTCACCAATGAGCTCAAACACCATCTAGCTGACACTGATCCAACCCCTGATAACTATGACACCGGTTTGTTGATGTGGTGGTGCAAGAACATCCCTACGGGCTGCCGCACTGATTACAACCCAGGCTTAGCATCCCGTAGTGCTGAACTTTACAGGAAATAGAAACGCATGTATGAAAACGACTCTCTTGCTGTCGATACCATCTCATCTGGGGAGGAATTAATAACAGCCATATCAGAACAGCTTCAAAGCTTGTGGCAAACCCTTGTGGTAACCACCAATATGGCCAAGAAGCCAATATGGCCTCCAAGCCTGGAGTATAATATAAAAAAAGCTCAGCCAAGTGAACAGCATTGTAACATCACCGCCAACCAAATAGCCCACAACAACTGCTATTTAAATGGTAAAGTGCCACGTTCTCCTAATAAGCGACCGAAAGCCAAGCTCCGCCAGAAAGACCCCGCCATCGACCTAATTGGCTTCATCAAATCCTTCTCTGCTAGTGAACTTGCGACTGGCATAAATAAAGAACAGGAAATCAACCAAACTGGATAACATTTTCACCAAAGAACTGAAACATCTTGGACCAAACGCCTCAAATTGGTTACTCCAGCTCATCAACACCTGCCTCGCCACACAAACAATACCTAAAGTGTGGCAAAAGTCGAAGGTCATCGCCCTCCTAAAACCCGGGAAAGACCCAATGCATATCAAAACTTATCGTCCCAAAGTCACACATTCAAGTTGCTGGACATTTCCTCCTCAACCTTCTTGCCTCTTCATTGAGAAACAACTGATACAGGAACAGGCAGGCAGGCTTCCGTCCCGGCAAATCTACAACTGGACAGCTTCTAAACCTCACTCAGTACATTAAGGACTGCTTCCATCAGAAAAAATAGATCACCGGAGCTGTCTTTGTTGATCTTACAGCTGCTTTTGACAGTGTTAACCGTCGCTGACTCCTTCAGAAGATCCTGGACATGACAGCAGACCTGACCCTTACCCAGTAATTGGTGTTCTACTGAAGAACCATCGTTTCTTTGTAGTATTCAAAGGCAGAGTAGAGTACGTCTTCAAAGGAACGGTCCCCCAAGGGAAGACGTTGACCGATGCTCTTGACCAGTCACAGCAGTGCTACACTGTGAGTCACCTGAAAGCGATCAACCCTGCTATTAAGACCCAAGTGTGTGCCTCCTGGGTTGACCAGGCTGGTGTCGTCTCCCCCACTACATGAGATGCCAATCAAGCCTGCAGAAGCCTTACCTACAGGATCCAATGCAGGATGGAAGACCTGGAGGTGCTTAAATCACCTCCGCTCTGGAGTGGCTCGCACCAAAAGAATAGGGGATTTTCCTCAACCGACAAGCACCCTGTGTGAGTGTGTTACTGCAGAGGACACTTTACAACATTTCATATTTAGATGCCAGGCACTAAACGGTTGGTCATATTTTGGCCCTAAAAGGGGGGGGGGGGGGGGGGTTTTCCCTCTTTCAACTTTTTTCCGCGATACTCTTAAAAATTATTTATTTCACGGCCTGAGCTGTCCTGACTTTTTAGCCTCGAGTCTTGCACATCTTTTGATACCAAAAACATAAAATTCGAAACACAGGTTGCCGCGCAGCGAAATATTTTCGGCGCTACCCTCCGTCAAAACTGAATCTCCCCGTATACGTAGTGTACACATTTGAATTACCATACGTGCTTATGAATAATTAATTAGCCGTAATTCCAAAACCCTTTAACCCATAGTCATGACATTTCTTGGGTTTGTTCATGTTATGTTGTTCTATGCATGTACCAAGTTTCATAATTTTTCATCACTCGATGGCCGAGGTCATGGGGGGGGGGGGCGGAATCTGCGTGAGATGGTCAAAACAACCCGGCCCTTTTCGGGCAAAAGTGACATTTTCCCATGTTTTCTTCAGGAAAACCCATAAATACATTAATTATAACATTTATTATAATGGAGAAACTCTCAACCAAATACAATATGTGCTCACTTGCCTCGAAAATCTTCGCAAACCCTTCCGAAAGGCAAATTTTAGGTGAAAATGACCCATGAACTTTGACCTCAGGTCAAGGTCACTAAAGGTCAATGGAAAAAATGGCAACATCAATTTTCTTGTTCTCAGGACTCATAAGTTTACATTTATAATGGTTGCCATAAATTAACATGAAATTTCGACGGGAACCCAAATCTGCACATTGGCCCCCCTACTATATCCTGAACTTCTGAAGGTTAGTCTTTTTATACTGCAAAACATGCAGGTTTTTTCAGGGAGTAATGTACCTGAATAAAAGTTATTGTACATCTACATGTACCTTGTATCACTGACATACATTTTCAATCAATATGTGCACTGAACTTTCCGATGTGTCAGAAAATTCAACTTGATTTTCTAAATCTGGGGTATTTAGCATTTCATTGTTGGTGATGTATCAAAAGTTTTTGCTGGTATTGGTGTTAGTTTTGCTGTTGCATGGCGTTAGTTTTGGGTGCCGATGGTGTCAGTTTTGGGTGGCAATGGTGTTAGTGTTGGTGTTAGTGTTAATGTTGGTGTCAATGCTGTCAGTTTTGGATGGTGATGGTGTTATTGTTGGTGTTGGTAATGGTCTCACCTTTGGGTGGCTTGTGAGTCTAGGTTGTTTGGTGTCGGTAATTGATGGAGTTGATCATTTATAGTGTTGATGTTGAGGTCTGTGTTGGTAATGGTGTCGGTGGTTGTACTAGGGATGCTGGCAAACAGTGTCAATGTCACTATTGATAATGGAGACGGCAGACATTAGTTTGTAATTGTCTGATCATAAATCTCGATCTTACTTTTAACTGAAAGAGTTATACGATTAAATCAACCACCAACAATATTAGTAGTCTATGAAGACAAAGTACATGAGTTTTATAGTGTAAATTATTCAGTCACCATGTGTCACGAAGCATCCCAGCAACTCATGGCTGTATAATTTCTATTTCGTTTCCTTCACAGATCTTCAGGAATTTCTTCTGATTCATTAAGAATGGCGACTGGCGGTGCGTCTGAGGTGAAGGGTAAGATTAGTGAGAATGCCCTGCAATGCTCCATCTGTTCCAACCGTTTCAATGAGCCCAAATTTCTCGACTGTTTGCATACTTTTTGCTTCCACTGTCTCCAAAACCTCAGACAGGTTCAAGATCCCCAAGGCATGAAACTGAAATGTCCCCTGTGTAGACGTGAAACAATCCTGGGAAGAAACGGAGTTGAAGATTTGCCTACTAATCTCACTCTGAGTGCCTTAGTGGAGGAGTTTACAATACAAGAACAGCTTCGAGAAGGTCAAGGGTCAGAGATTAAATGCCAAAGCTGTGATGAGGACAATCCAGCAATTTCATTTTGCATGGAATGCCCACATTTCCTGTGTCAGAATTGCGAAAGCAAACATGAATGTCTTCCGGCAACAAAATTTCACAAAACCTACACGATGGCTCAACTGAAAGCGGGAGAGGTCAGCTATAAGAGTAGAGTAAGAAAGGAATTAAAGTGTGGCAAACATCCAGATCAGAATCTTAACATTTACTGCAAGTCATGTCAGCAGTTAATGTGCATTACGTGCTCTGTTTTGGAACATGAAAAACACTCTCATGCCGACATGTCTGAGGTTTTCGGCCAGTGCAAGGAAGCAATTGAAGAACTGATAGGAAAGGTTGAAAAGAAGAAAATAGCACTGAGCAATGCCAACAAAAACACAGGAAAGTCCCGCAACAAACTTGACAGCATGTTTGAAACCACCAACACGAAGATCTCCCAAAAGGCTGACAAGGAGATTGCTAGGATCAGGGAGATGGAGCAGAAACTGAAGGAAGAAGCCAAGGAGATCTATGAAGACAAAATCAAAATTTTGGAGACCACAGAAGACGCGAATGATGCAGAACTGACCGTAGCAGAGCACACCACAGATAAGATGAACCAACTCCTCGCTCATGAAATCAAGACGGAAATTATAGATCTCAAACCAAAACTTGTGCACAACTTCAGTGAACTAACTGAGAAAAAGCCAGAGAATGTGCCTGACAAGTTGCACTTCATTGACTTTCATGAGGGTGATGGGAAGACACTTGGAAGAATAGTTCTGGAAGATAGGTGGAGACTGAAGAAAACAATAAACCACAGAGTTGACTCTGTTGCAAGCTTCTCCGATCACGGAATAGTCAAAGTTACCGGCAACCAGTTGGTGTACTATACACCAACTCATTTACCAAACAGCAACCCCCAATCCCCCTTCTTCGTACGGGAGCTACAAATACCCGATCTGAGACACCCATACCAAGTTGCGGTCAACCGATTGGACCAGCTCATCATACTTGATGGTCGTGTCGTCAAGACCTTCAGCAGAGAATATCAGCTTCTCCATCAGTTCCAGCCGGGACTCGACTCCAACAGCAAACCAACCTGCCTGGCAGTGGACGACAACAATCAGATAGCAGTAGGCTACCAGGTATGCATGTCATGTAAACATGTTTACGATTTTAACGACACACAATCAACTGTCTGTTGTGCTAAACTAACACACCGTAAGCAATTAGTTCTGGGTCATGTTTTCAATATGCCGAGGAACAAATTCAGTACTCAGTGCCTCTCCTAAGCAGCATTCCTTGTAAAGTCTTGGGTAAAGGTACAGGGTGAGTCAAAAAGGGTGAGACAGGTTTAAGGGTCATTGTGTTTAAATGGCGATATTCTTTGAACAGATTGACCAATTGCAGTAATTTTTTCATCTAAAAGTAGCTTATGAAATTGGCTTTCCAGTCATTATTATTTTTGGTACTACATATTCTTTTAAAAATGAAATATAATTGTTTGGGTTTGGGTTCCACTTTTTTTGACTCACCCTGTATGTTATAAATGACTGTAAAATATAAATATGGATTCCCATTTTTGCTACCATCACCAGGCCAAGCAAGAGATCAGCCTGCACAAGCCAGACGGATCCCTCCTCAAGACACTACCCGCACCGATGATTGCAGATCAACTAGTCATCAGCAGTGAAAGGTTCATCTATGTCAATTGCAACGAGAAGAAAATGGTATCCAAGAATTATAACACCGACAGCGAGGTGATGGTGGACATAAGCAGCCCCAGGAGCGTATGCTGTGACAGCCAAGGTAACATCTATGTCGCTAATGACATCAAACAGTCACGGTTAAACTACACAACGGACATTCGTGTCTTCAGTCCACAAGACAAGTACATTGGGCGCATCATCCAGCACTGTACTCCTCATCCACAATGCATGGCATTCACAGCTGAAGGTGACCTGATGGTAGGTGGATCGGAATCACTGCAAATCTACCAACGTGTGTAAAGACTTGACTCAAAAAGAAATCCGGAAATATTGAACGACAACAAATCAATCTATGTGGCCTGTAACAGAACCATGTCGGCTCCTTTGTCAATGTTTGTCATAAATAACAACAAAGTAATTTAGATGATGCCTGAATAATTAACAAAACAATCTGACGTGTGAAACCCCTTTTTATTACAATTACACGTATTATTACTATTTCTGGCACAAAATGCAATCTTAATCACTTTCTAACACATGGTGAAACTAGTGCAAACGGACAAAACTACAGATGCAAAAATAACGAGTTTTGGTGAAGGGGTATACGTGTACTTGTTTCATGAATGTGTGGGGCATGAGGTACATGTACATGATCTCACATTTTACACAGCCATGTTGAAATCAACATGGAGCTACCGTATGCTACACCGGATCCCATCGAGTACAGGAAGCCAAGGCATACCGCCAAGGCATTCAACTATACCATGTTCCAACTGACCCCATAGGTGGGGTCAGTTGGAACACCTAAGATGGTTGTGTTCAAGGTGGATTACATGTATAGTAACCATCAACAAGCCCAAGAATTTATAGGCTGTATATAAATTTGTAATGCGCATGTATCATTTGTGACATACCGGGTACACATTAACTGGTATAACTATTGTTTCTTGAATTAAATCTATTCGGGTTTTATAGACGTTTTTGTAAAAACTGTTCTGACTAACCCCTGCCTCCCCTTACATTTTTTAAACAGACTACAAGAGAGAAGAACAGAATCAGCCATTTTTGCAAAAGTTCTTAATTTTTTCATAAGTCCCATTTTAATCGTTTGTAAAACAGTCATAATGCGCACTGCATGGTACATGTAGTTAATTCCCCCTCCCCCTTTTTCCCCCTTGTTTTGTTTATGGCTAGTCCCAGAAGGGCCAGCCTGGTGTCTTCTTTGAACCTGATTACTGACTAACTCACTGACTCAGTACTACATGTGAGCCGGGCAGTGCTATTGTATAGGATAACCCTATAGGATAACACAGCCATTCAATAGCCAGTGAATTACCATTCTATTGTGTGGGCTCTCTGACCGGCTTCACTGGCCCTGCCTTTTTTCCCCTTATGTTATCTCACTCTTTATTATTTTTCTCCCTGTACTCTAAAAAACCCAACTTTTAAGAGTAAGGACACCCAAAATGGGTAAAAAAAGGAGATAGGAAAAAAGAAAAGAATTAAGACTAGAGAGATAACTATTGAGTATTTACAGTGGACGATTATACCAAAATTATTCTAATTCTGTAGCAGCGTATAACATCACTGTAGCTGTATATAGCTAGCATTTACATGTTTAATAATAATTCATAAATACCTAAGACAGTTTACGCATTCCTATTGGTCGAGAGCCCGTCACGTGGCCGGTCTTAAATGGATGATAAAGACATGGCTGGCTGGTCTTAAACACTTTTCCAGTGTCACATGAAATTTGGACTCCCATGAAATCCGGTGCCTTTTAACGTTTCATTGGTTGAACGTTCACATTCCTCACGTACCGTATGTATGCGCAATGTACTACAAGTGAATCAGTCTTGTGCCCTTAAGCAAGGCACTTAACCATTATTGCTTCGTCCTTCGGATGGGACGTTAAGCCGGAGGTCCCGTGTGTTGTATAAGGCCTAACGCATGTAAAAGAACCCAGTAACACTTACTGCTAAGAGAAGGGGTTCGCCCCGGTGTTTCTGGCCTCCTTGTTATACTCCCTTGTGGAAGTCCTTAGGACTTATAGGAGAAGAACCAACCAAGTACCAAGTACCAAGTATTTCATGGTCCGAAATTCTCACTACACCAGCCCAGCTGCGTTTTGCGCGACATCGCGCAGTACGCGCGACCATAGAGGTGGAATGCGCGACGCGCACGCAATTGTAGAGGGGCATTCCATATTAAAGTCAGAGGGGTGTTTCGTAAAACATGAAGTAAAATTGTTGAACAAAATGGTTAACAACATCTAGTTTTTGACTTGTTTTGATTTTTGGACCGAAAAGATTTGGTTCTTTGACCAAAAAACTATTTATGAATGGGAATAAATATGTGTCCAGTTGGTATTAAACACTCTGTTTAAAACCGGTGTGAGTTTGGATGAGTGATAATTCAACCTCGTCCCCAGGGTGTCGAGCAGTACGCGCCCACCACTACCTGCTCTCTCACCCTGGTATTGGATCATTTGCATGTGCAAGATTTTTGCAGACGTATGCAAATGAGGAACAGTCTGGTGCCTGGATATGCGTTACACATTAGCGTTTGTTTTGGTATGCGGTGTCTGGGGTCAAAACAGAGTCAATTCGTAGCAGCGCGAGCACGGCGTGAGTTACGAAAACACGATTTTTGAAATCAAACTGTTACGATCTTATCAAGACAACATGCAGTATCATATTTCATATTAATATGAGCAAATTGGAAAGGAAATTAGTATTTTCGAGAAGGCGTGGACGAATGATCGCGAAAACACGTACTGCACGTTGTGAATATATAGCACCAAGTACACGATAAAAACCCATTACTAGCCAATTGCGGTATCCAATCAGAATACAGGAAGAAAGTTTCCTATCCAGGGTTTACTATTGGAAACGCGGTTGGAAATAAAGTAAGCACTGGGGACGAGGTTGGTGATAATTACCCATCCAGACTCACACCGGTTTTAAACAGAGTGTTATAATACCTCCGAAACACACATTTATTCCCTTACTAAAACTGTACTATTATTTTTCAGCTTATAGCAGCGGCAACGAGGGAAAAATCTAGAGGGAATTTCTATTATAATTTCATGTAGTGGGGAATATTTTACAACAGAGATCATTGTACTGATGGGTCAAAAATTAAAAATAACTATTTTAACCATATTGTGTTTATGCACCCAAAAAAAAAAAGCGAATACTGTAACAGAAATGTTTTGGGGTTGAAGTTTTAGCTTGAATGTTGTTTGGGGATATATTCAGTAAAAGCAACGGAAGTACATTGCCAAAATATTTTCTATAGTTTACGAGCCATTCAAGTACCACCTAATACAATGTACCGTAGTAGTAGTATGTATGCTTGTATATAAACAATAATTTTCACGTGCTAAACATCTTCAAATTGATCTTTGGATCTACATGTAAATCATATCAACTTTTAGAATCTTAGCTTTGATATTCATCGATCATAGTCTGTTTGATCTAAAATTGGTTTAATGCCTTGTTTACAACTACCACGCCTGAATTCATTGCATTGTAAACTATTAAGAAAGAATGCGTGATTATTTGATCAAAACTAAAGAGCAAATCTGTAAATTGTTGAGATGACATTCACTCGAGTCCAAACTTTTCATTGATGAAAAGCAATCAGTGACATCTTGACTTGGCATTTTTTTGCAAATTTTTACTACCGTATCTAGTAGTTTTAGTCTTGTTTTGAAATCCAAAATTGCATTAAAAGTTTTGAAACGATTATATCTGCTGAAATAAAATTCAAAATGCTTCACTTATATATCTGTGCAATTCCAACCGTACAAAAGAAATGTCCGTGACAGAGGGATTTAACCATGATATCTAATTAATAATTTAGCAGATTTACATTTTCAGGTTTTTTTCACTGAGGTGTTAAAAGCTTGGTCACAGACATTAAATAATGCTGAAATTGAAGATCTATAAATTTAGCAAAAATACAAAGAATCATCAAAGGAGAAATAACTTGCTCTGTATTTGGTGATAAATCTTTTTTTGTATTTTCCCCATGGATTCCAGTCATACAGTGTTGACAGTAGAATGAATGGAAGAATAAAACATTTCTTTAACGCCTTTTTTTTAAAAATTTAATTTAATGCCAGCCATTGCTTAACTTGTATATTGCCAATTGTTTTCGCCTTTTTTAAATTGTTTAGTAACAGTAGCTTGTATATGGCTAGCATTTACACATGACCAGAGTATTGGAGTTGTACTGACATGCTCATTGAATCACCATGTGCATTTGTTATATCCTGTGCTTATATAGTTAATTTCATTAGAAGAGAACGGCCACATGTCCACACTTCAATCACTCAGTCTCATGCATGTCCGGCAGTAGCCTTTCGCCAAGGCCATCGTGGCTTGGAGCGGCGGAGCTGCGAAAAAACGAAGCGACTGCAGCAAAGATTAAGTCAGCACGCAAGAGTGGTGAAGCCACGAGTGGTGAAGCCATGAGGCCTTATAAATCCAACTTGATTTTGTTGAATTATTCATAGTTTTTATGCAAATCAGAAGAGTGCTGAAAGGTTAACCAATCACAACGCGGATTTTGCCTAGCTGCTTCCATTTGTGAAAGAAGGGCGAGTCAGGAAAACGTAGAGCAAATAACTGTAAGTTCAGATGAAAAATAAGTTCACACACAGATAATTTCTTGAAATACTTTTATGAGTAAAATTAAAATAGTATAATGTAAAAACAATTACGCGGTCACGATCACGTGGAAAACTAGACTCGCATTTTTTGTTTTTAAATTTTGCAAGCATCCGGGCTCGTCAACACGTCCGCGTAGTAGCCACGCACGCACGAAAAGGCTGATGATTGGTTGGAATTTTGCTACCCTTTTGGGGTAGCAAATATCGAGATTATAAAGAAAAACATAAGAAATTCTTGACAAGTTGGAAAAGGCCCTCGTGGCTTCGCCACTCGTGTTTGTGGTCTCCCACTCCAGTCGCTTCGCAATTTCGCCGCTTTTTCAATGCCGGCAAGTTAAGCCACGATGGCCTTGGCGAAAGGCTAGTCCGGCAGGAAAGCCTGCAGTTATCAAAGGTTACATGTGTCATCCACATGCAATGTGGGCGGGGCTTAATGGAAGGGTCTATTGACCTTTATCATGCTGCCACCATTTCAGTCATGTTCCCTGTATCCAATAACAGTACTGAATGATAATATTGTTGTGCAAAAAGGAGCCAGACTATTTTTCCTTCCAGCCTCGCTTTGGTTACGATGATTTAAATGGGAAAAAATCAAGATGGCCGCAACATGATAATGGTCTATTGACAACATGAAGATTGGGGCTTGGTCCTTAATCATTAATAATTGAAAATCGAGCTGTCAGAATCTAACTTTTAATTGCATGCGTTTGGTCTCAAATTTGTTAAAGTATTTTTTGCTTTAATCAGCTGAAGTCATATATAACAATGTAACCATTAGCAACAAAAAATTGTGATTATGGTCGCAGAAATAAAGAGAAAATCAGTGAACAATAGCAGTGCATCTGCTTGTATACAAAAATATGTCAGAAAGCACTTCAACCACTTGTGAAGTAACTACGTATTGAGGACAAGCTCTTTGGGCATTTTGACAATGTTTGAAGGGAAAAAAGGAAAGGAAGGTTTTTTGACCTGTCTCAGTGTAAAATGCTGTATGCCCAAAGCATTTCCTAAATGAGGAAAATTCTGTCTAATAATCATAGACTTGCATACCAGCTTTTAAACTTCCATTGGCTCTGCACATGTGAATGCAGTGCATCCATGCGGTACACTAAATTTGATCAACCTCACTCAATAAGCCCCTGTACTGATGATGTCACACTTTGTTTACCTGTGTGCTTTCTTATGGGAGTAACAGGCAGGGCGGTTTGGGAAGGTGTAGGGAGTAACAGGCAAGGTGCTTTGGGGAGGTACAGGAATGGATGTGTCATGTTTGTTGCATGCTTAACTTTTCAAGATGGTTGATAAGTTATATATTTTGTCTCAAAGAAACGTTTGATGAATGTACAAAAGGATGAGTATTGAGTTTTGTGGATGACACTTAGGGAAGTTTAATCTCTGCAGCTATTACTTTGAATACTTTTTAAAAATATGACTTAGAAAATAATATAAATGTCACTCCAATGTCACTCTGATTGTTTTAGTGATCTTGTATGCCTTTCAATGCAGCCATACATACATAAAACAGCATATCCACACACACTTGAACGTGACTTGTTTCTATTGCTATGACAAAGGGCATGGCTACTAAGAGAAAGGTAGAGTTGTAATGACTGAAGTCAATGACTTGACTCGAGTCCAACTCGAGTCACAATTTATGGTGACTCGACTTGACTCGCGTCCCTAAGGGTAAATGACTCGACTCTACTTAATGCACTGCAAGAAAATGTCTGGACTCAACTCGAGTCTCTCATCAGAAGACTCGACTTGACTCGACTCGAGCGAAGGCTTATAAGACTCAAGTCCCAAAAATAAATACAAAACTTTGCAAAAAGTATTTGCAATGACTTACGGT
Organism: Patiria pectinifera; assembly: GCA_029964075.1. Taxonomy (NCBI): domain Eukaryota; kingdom Metazoa; phylum Echinodermata; class Asteroidea; order Valvatida; family Asterinidae; genus Patiria; species Patiria pectinifera. The sequence continues at coordinate 33,626,449 of CM057147.1, read as the reverse complement.
GCAAAATGTATGTTCACGTCACTTTGCGAATACCGTACGGTACAACGTGTCACAGACCATGCAGACTCCCACCTTATGCTTCTAGAATGCACAAAATACTATCCAGGAACCGGACTTTTAACACATTTTCCAATTCATTGCTTAATTATTGGCTTTGGCGATTTCTTATAAAGCTCTTGGATTCGAACGCCGGCTAAATTTATGCCTCCTTTTATAAGCTTTGTTTTACACAGGGCGAGTCAAAAAAAGGGAAACCCAAATGTCGGGACTATTGTTTTAGCGAAGTTCTGCACGTAGCACTTTCAAAATCTAGGATATGAAAGCCCAACTCATAAGCTTTCTTTAGCACAAGAATCATTCAAATCACTCATGCACTTTTTAAGTTACAGAATTTTTAAAAACACAACCACCATTTTAAAGTTCTGTCCACTGGTCACAAAAAAAAGTGTGCATTCTTTCAGCAAAACAAACACAATTCACACACATCTTTATGTGATTTGTTTTCGTTTTGCTGAAAGAACACTTACCTTCTTGTGATCCGTTGATTGGGTTTCGCTTTTTTTGACTCACCCTGTAGTGTTCAAATATTCGTTACTTGAATTGACTCGAGCTAAATATTTGACTCGACTGGCACTCGACTGGACCACACATTGTGACTCGACTCGACTCGACTTGACCTTCTTGACCTAATGACTAGACTCAACTTGATTCACTTCTTTGAAATAACTTGACTTGAGTCACAAAATATCAGTGACTCGTTACAACCCCGAAGAAAGGTCATCTTGAATTTTTGCCCAGCTGCACTCCGCACGCACTTGGGCGTTCATAATCATCAACCCGGAAACGAAATAGAAACACTGTTTGCGGGTCACTTGAGAACAGGGTTTCAAATACACCCCAACTGTTTGTGTACATGTACTAGCTTTAATGGTTACGTACTGTATATGTGTACAAATAGAAACTATGATCAAAGTGTCAAACATCATTCGTGCTATTGGCTTATTTTGGTATTTATTAAAGGTAAACAAATTGACCCATGTCTCGTGATTCTACATGCAATAAAAAGGGGGAGTATCAACAGCGCCTTCTTTTTGCAGCACAGATTCTTGCGTAAAGCTAGTGCAGTATAACTTCTGTAACAGACAACACCTAGACAACTGAAAGCTTACTTTAAGGGTATCCTGAACTTCTGAAGGTTAGTCTTTTTATACTACAAAACATACAGGTTATTTTTCAGGGAGTAATGTTCCTGTACAAAGGTTATTGGACATCTACATGTACCTCATATCACTGACATATATGTACATTTTCAATCAATATGTGAGATGAAATTTCTGATGTGTCAGAAAATTCAACTTGATTTTCTAAATCTGGGGTATTTAGCATTTTATTGTTGGTGATGTATCAAAAGTTTTTGCTGGTGTTAGCTTTGGTGTTGCATGGCGTTAGTTTTGGGTGCCGATGGTGTCAGTTTTGGGTGGCAATGGTGTTAGTGTTGGTGTTAGTGTTAATGATGGTGTCAATGTTGTCAGTTTTGGATGGTGATGGTGTTATTGTTGGTGTTGGTAATGGTCTCGCTTTTGAGTGGCTTGTGAGTCTAGGTTTTTTGGTGCCGGTAATTGATGGTGTTGATAAGTTACAGTGTTGATGCTGATCGAGGTCTGTGTTGGTAATAGTGTCACTTAGGCTTGGGCAGTTCCAATCTTTCTGGAGCCGGTTCTGGTTCTCGTTCTGAGTCGGAACCGGCTCCCGGAAAATTCAATGAAAAACATAAGCTCTGAAAATTACATGTAAAGAATAACTGTGTCACCTTGTGAGGCCGTGCTCCGTGGATTGCGACGTGCAGTACATGTTATTCCACTACATATTTGGTTTCAAATATGTGTTTTTTTCTGTGAACTATAGATATTGTGTTATTGAAAGCAAGCTAAGCATTAATTACTTTATTCTCTGTTCCTTGCCTATGATTTCATTTACCACGATGACCGCCATGCCGCCGAGAATAGAATGATTCACTAAGTACATGTACACGTACATGCACGTAAACGTACACTGGTACCCTGCTTTCAATGTACACTGCACAACTACATGTACTGTAGTGTGGAACTGGTCGACTGCTGTAATCGGCTCTGATGGACCTGGGTCAAAAAAATACCCAGCTCCGATCTGAATGAGTCACGGATGGTCCAGATCTCTCCCGGGCTTGAGGTGCATGAACATGAGTATTATTATTGTAGCCCACGTGTTTAGTGCGCGACATTTCATTCTTAACCATGTGCACCGATCAACCAAAGCGAAGGATTAATTCATTTTCATGCAACGGTATAAGTGACTCGTTTGGAGCTGGGTACTTTGTACCTGCACCCCAGTCCATAGAGTCAATTCCCGCAGCACTCAATCAAAGCTGGGTGTGCCCAGGTCCATCAGAGCCGATTCCAGCACTCAGAGCCGGTGTGATATAAAAATGGGAGTCCTGTGAAAATTGGACTCCTTTTTTGTGTTAATGGTTAAACCCTCTCACGTGATCAGTCCTTTTCCTAATTATCTATGCATGAGCATGTGCAATACCTCCTATGAGTCCGTATTTCATAAAACCTAAGTTCACACTACACCGCTTGTCCAAGTAACCCCAAGCAGTCTGGCCACGCCCCATGCACGTTTATTATCCATGGTGTAGGGCCAGCATTGGGTTCATTGCTCTATTATGCACGCCTCGTGGCCGACCGCAAACTTGCAAAGGGCTCTGTTGAGTGGTTCGTCTCCAACTCTCAGTGAAATATTGCTTTGACTAGCTGGCCAGAGTGAATGTCCCGGGCCTCCCCACGATTGAGTTCCTATGTAGACGATTCTCGGATCTGGGTTTGTGCACAGAGAATAGGTAATTCAATCTAGAACGGATTCTTTGGAGCCAGAACCGAGCATAGCGGGTACCCGGTTCTTGAAAAGATTGGAATGGCGTTTCCGGTTCCCATATTGGAACCGGGTAGAATCAGGGAACTGCCGGAACCTCGCAAGCCTAGTGTCGGTGGTTGTGCTAGGTTTGGTGTCATACAGTGTCAATGTCAATGTTGATGATGGAGACTGCAGACATTTGTTTGTATTGTCTAAATATAAACCTCTTGCTTTCATCTGATAGAGTTTGACGATTAAATCAACCACCAACAATATAAGTAGTCTATGAAGACAAAGTACATGAGTTTTATGGTGTAAATTATTCAGTCATCATGTGTCACGAAGCATACAGCAACTCATGGCTGTTTAATTCATATTTCGTTTCCTTCACAGATCTTCAGGAAATTCTTCTGATTCATTAAGAATGGCGACTGGCGGTGCGTCTGAGGTGAAGGGTAAGATTAGTGAGAATGCCCTGCAATGCTCCATCTGTTCCAACCGTTTCAATGAGCCCAAATTTCTTGATTGTTTGCACACTTTTTGCTTCCATTGTCTCCAAAACCTTGGACAGGGTGAAGATGCCCAAGGCATGAAACTGAAATGTCCCCTGTGTAGACGTGAAACAATCCTTGGAAGAAACGGAGTTGAAGATTTGCCTACTAATCTCTCTCTGAGTGCCTTAGTGGAGGAGTTTGCAGTACAAGAACAGCTTCTTGACGGTCAAGAGTCAGAGATCAAATGTCAAAGCTGTGATGAAAAATATCCAGCAATTTCGTTTTGCATGGAGTGTCCGCATTTCCTGTGTCAGAATTGCAAAAGTACACATGAACGTCTGCCAGGAACAAAATCTCACAAAGCCGTCACAATCGCTCAACTCCGATCAGGAGAAGTTGCCTACAAAAGTACACTAAGAGAAAAACCAAAATGTGGCAACCATTCAGATTCAGATCTCAACATTTACTGCAACAAGTGTAAGAAGTTGATGTGTATTAAGTGCTCTGTTCCGAATCATAGATGTAGTATGAATTATTCTTGTCCTAGCAGCGATGTTGTACTTGTATCGGAGGCTTTCAATACATGCAAAAAAGAAATTGAAAACATGGTGGCGCAGTCGGAAAAAAAGATAATAGCAATGACCAATGTCAAGAAAATGATAAGAAACTCTCGCAAAAAACTGGACGTCATGTTTGAGTCCACCAACAAAAAGATCTCCCAAAAGGCTGACAAGGAGGTTGCAAGGATCAGAGAGACAGAGCAGAAACTCAAGAAAGATGCGAAGAAGATCTACAAAGATAGAGTCTTTACATTTGAGACAACAGAAAACACCAACAATGAAGAGCTGAAAGTAGCACAGCAGACACTCGATGAGGTCAACAAAATAATGAAAGAAGAAATTCAGACTCAGATTTTGGATCTCAAGGAAAAACTCTTGCACAACCTCAAATACCTGATGGAGAAACAGCCAGAGAATGTGCCTGACAAGTTACACTTCATTGACTTCCAAGAGGGTGACAAGAAGTCACTAGGAAGACTGAATCTGGAAGATAAGTGGAGGCTGGGGACAGAAAAAACAAGTGATCGAATCACTTCTGTTGCAGTTTTTTCTAATAATGAAATGGTTGCAATAAATAGTGCCCACAAACTGATAACTTATGCACCAACGAGCAACCCCCTACCTACCATCATGTGGCAAAAACTACAAATTCCAGATCTCAAAAATCCGCAAAAAGTTGCAGTCAACCGATTGCACCAGCTCATCGTACTTGACAGTCCTCTAGTCAAGACCTTCAGCAGAGAATATCAGCTTCTCCGTCAGTTCCAGCCAGGAAGAGGGTCAGACAGCAAACCAACCTGCCTGGCGGTGGACGACAAAAATCTGATAGCAGTAGGCTACCAGGACAAGCAAGAGATCAGCCTACACAAGCCAGACGGATCCCTTGTTGAGAGACTATCGACACCACTAATTGCAGACCAACTGGCTGTCAGCAACAGGCGATTCAGCTTCACCAACTTCAAAGAAGAAAAAATGGTGTCAACAACTTACACAAACACCAGCACATTCACAATAGACATTGACAGCCCTAGGTGCATCTGCTGTGACAGTCAAGGCAACATCTATGTTGCTGATGACATAAAACACTCGTTGTTGGACAGAACAACAGACATACATCTTCTCCATCCAGATGGCAAATACATAGAACGAATGACCACCCAATGTCCTAGCTTTCCACAATGCATGACATTCACACCTGCTGGTGATATCGTATTAGCTACAAGGAATTCACTGCAAATATACCAACGTGTTTGAGACTTGCAGTGGACTTCGTGCATAAGAACCCACTCAACAGTTACAAAGGGAGTGTTAGGTGGACCACTGGAGGGACTTTCAAATGCATTGCTGACGACGCCTAGGTCTGATGCTCATGCAAAGACTTAAGCAGTTTCTGCATATTTAAAGTAAAAGGAGGTTGTGCATACTTTGTGCCATACTGGGCTTAAAGTAAGTGGTTGCAAATTGCCAACTGCTTTTTCTGTACAGATCAATAATCCCAAATTAATGACAAAAAAATTTAATAAAAAACATCACACACTGCAGCTGGTCACAAAAACAGCTACCGGTACATGCTGGTAATGAAAAAGAAGCAAAGAAATTTCTTCAATGGTGAGTTAAATATACAAACATGACAAAGAAAGAGTTTGAATTGTGAAACCTATTTTATTATAATTATTATTTATATTTCTGGCACAAAATGCATTCCTGATCATTTTCTTACACGTGGTGAAATTACTGCAAACTTTCAAATTTAAAGCATGCAAAAGTGATGAGGTTTTGATGAAGATGTACATGTACATGTACTTGTACTTATGAATGGGCGGGCATCAGGCCATCTCACTTACCCATGTTGAAATAAAGATGGGTCAATACTAGTGAGGTTTGTGGAAACACCATGTGGAATAATCTCGTTTGAGAAAAAGTGTAGTTCTTATAGAATCTGTTGGTTGTGAATTTCGCGTTCCAATCAGTATGCTCTGATCGTCTTCAGGAGAGGAGTGTCAAGTTTCAGAACCACATTTCTTCTCAAAAGAGATTATTCCTCATGCTGTTACCGCAAACTTCACTACTAGTACTTCCGCCATGCAAAGTTTCACATCTTATTTAAGATGGCGATTTTGGATAGTATGAAAAGCCCTATGGATGTTGTGTCGTATCTTCCATTTCACGAAAGTTGCGATGTGTTGAACGCGTTGTATGTTCCTTGACAACGGCTTAAAACACGTCGCAAGTTACGACGTGTCCAGAGGTCATCTCAAAATAAGAAGAGTCATTTCTAACCCAGTTTTATGCCATAAACATTACATTAACGAGATTATAATACCAAGGCAATGTGTGTAAAGTTGTAAATAGAAAATTCATTGAATAATTATGAATTGGACCGGATTAGAATTGAAATTTCAAAGTAGCTATACAGTCCAATGAGAGTTTGTTTTCCTTCAAAATTGCATCGCACGGCCGCCATTTTGTTTTACGTTTTAACAAATTTCGAGCTGAGATCCGACGACTCTTTGTTGAATATCAGACGACTATTTACTGTACGCTGACTAAATACATAAAACAGTCACCGAGTTGTGCTATAAATACACGTACGACGCGTCACACTTACGACGTGTTTTGTGAAATGGATCGCAGGACGCGTCGCAGCTGCGACGCATCGTAGAGATACGATGCGTCGCAGCGCTGCGATGCATCGTAAGTTACGATGAGTTTGATGAAATCGGGTGCAGGTGTCACAAATCACCCAGTCTAAAGTCACAAGCTTTTCAAATAAACTGTGACAAAAGCATTACTTTGTATTTGTTCATCCACTGTTACTTGTGTCCAGACTTGTGAGATACTTGACTACAACACTGGTTTTAAACACTGAGCAACGCTGAACAATTCTTGTTCAACACAAACTCAACGTAACATTTGAAAAGTAGTGAAGCTGTAAAAAAAGCATTGTTCAATACACATTTGTAATTATTCTTGTCAGGTCATTCTTAATGCAGGATGGGGAACATTTGTTAAACAGTTTAATTAAGAGCAGAACAGAATCAATGTATTTTTTTAATTGACAGTTTTATGAAAGTTCTGAACTACACGTACAATGAATGCTATTACATTTCAAATTTATTTGGGTGAGTCACGATGCATGTATTTCTAATTGTACTTTTAAATTGTTCTGTAACTCACCATCACTACCAGTGCTATCATACATGCATAGGAACCCCTATAATGCCAGTGAGTGGGCAAAATCCAGCCCATTTTTATGCAAATAAAAAAAATGTGATATCTATAGCAAAATTGTTGAGGGCAAAAGTTATTGCTTGCATTTTGTTTTGGGGTCAGTTTTGAAAGAGTAGTAAAAGTACATTGCAAGGATGTTTTACATATTTTAAGAGCCACTTAGTAACAAGTAATATCAGTAGTATGTCTTTGCTTGTATGGCAATCATTTACAGGTGATCAAATTATTTAAACTGTTCTTTGGATCTACATGTAATTCACAAGTTCCTGTCAATCTTTTACAATCATAGCTTTTACGTTTTTTTCAGTCATAGACTTAAATTGGTTAAATGTGTTGTTTACAACCACCAAGCGAGAATTAATTGCTTCCAACAATTCTAAAGACCAAATTAGTAAAATGTTGTGTTGGCATCCATTTGAGTACCAACTTCTCATTCATGAAAAACAATGTAACATGTTTACTTGAATTTTTGCTTTTTTTCCCCTACATCTTGTAGTTTTAGTCTAATTCGTAAAATACAAAATTGCAGTAACATTTTTACAATGATTACATCTGCTCATATACCGGTACATTTTGAAATGCTCAAATTTTTTTGTATCTATACTTAGAAAAATAAGCATCATCATAATAAAAGGGGAATTAATTTGATCTGTATTTGTTGATAAATCTTTTTGTAACTTTTCCACGGATTCCAATCATATAGCTGTATAGTGGTGACAGTACAATGAACGGAAGAATAACATTTATTTAATGCCTGCCATTTCCTAAATTGTACAAGGAAATTATTACCCAATTGATTTACTCTTTTTTTAATTCAATTTTTAAGTAACAGTCTGTGACACTGCTGTGCTTGTATATGGCTAGCATTCACTTACGATCCAAGTATTTAAATTGTTCTGATATTTTCATAGAATCACTATGTACTTATTTATAAACAGTGTGGGTCCCCCCCCCCCCCAAAAAAAATCCTCGAAGTGCCCTCTTTTTCACAGCTCTTTAAAAATACATCGCAAATATTGATACATATTTCGAGAGTATAGTTCATCAGCATTTCAACAATGAAAAAATCCTTCCAATCAGGTAAATATTTATTGAGTGATGGCCAATTCAAAACAAGTACCGCTTTTCAAATTTGTCCACAGCAACTGATATTTGACTGCTGCAATAAGAACACGGGCCAAAACTTGCATCCATGAAAGAGGCTACCAAGTACATGTAAAGGGCACAGCAGAACAGTAAACATCTAAAATGTTAACAAAGAGTCCTTTTCATGCCTACCATTCCTTCCAAAAAGAGAAATGACCATTGTTGAAAAAAAATGATCAACAAAAAGATCCACGTAAAGAACGAAATCTTAAAACATTAGAGAAAGCAAAACTACCCCCATCCCAAATCCGGTACATACATGTACATGTACCTTACAAATGAAAATTGAGACCATGGACAAAATGAACAATCGGCACTTTTTTTAATTAGCCATAACCCAATAAACATTTACCTGATTGGAAAGATTTCTTAAAAAGCCGATGAACCGATATCTGCAATGTATTTTTTTTAAAAGCTGTGAAAAAGAGGGCGCTTTGTGGCTTCGGGGTTTTTTTTTTTTTTTGGGGGGGGGGGGGGGGGGGGACACCCTGCATTATTCATCAAGGAGATATTTTATTTGCAGCAATAGACTGATCAAGCCCCACCCTATGTTATTTTGTTCAATCACAGATTGCATGCACAAAAACCGAAATGAGGCACACAGCTGGAACATGCACTGTAGCATTGGAGAGCCACATGTGTCGCCCACATGCAATGTGGGCGGGGCTTAATGGACGGGTCTATTGACAACAGGGAGATTTGGGCTTAGGTCCTTAATCCTAAACCAATCTCAAACTAAACTGTCAGAATCCTACTTTTAATTACATGCGTTTGGTCTCAAATTTGTTATATTTTCAAACCAAATCAACAGGAGTCAATATACCAATGTAACCCTTGGCAAATAAAATGTGTGATTATGGTTGCAGAAATAAAGAGCAAATCAGCAAACCATAGCAGTGCATCAGCGTGTACAAATATAAATGTCAGAAAGGTCTTCGACCATTTATGAAAAGTAACTAAGTTTTGAGGACAGGATGTTCCAGCATTTTCAGGGGAAAAAATGAAGGGAAGGTTTTGGAAATGTTTGATCAATTTCAGACCTGTCTCAGTGTAAAATGCTGAATGCTCAAAGCATTTCCTAAATGGGGAGGAGGGAGGGGTATTAGGCATAAGAAAGGGGACACTGAGCATCGCCAGATCATCCATGCTGAAAGGGGGCGGGCCATTGGGGGAGGGGTGGGGGGAGGGGGTGTTCTAGACACCATCTTCCTATGGGGACGCTGTTCAAAGCAGATGATCTTGGGCACTATCAGACAATAGGTGACATTTTTTGGTGGCACAATTGCCGATGTTTGCGGGACATGGAACAAAAAACGGGCACTCATGAAAAAAAAGGACACTCCTGTGAATATATTGGGGGGGGGGGGGGGAGGGAGGGGATGGTACCCCTTACCACCCCCCCCCCCCCAAGATGTTACGCCACTGCATAAAAACTTGACTATTTTTTGGAAAGGTGTTTGCCTACAACTGTGCGACTGCACTTTGAACTTTCCACGCATGCCCCCCCCCCTTTCATCTCCTAGGGATGCCAGTGGGTTCCTGTTCTAGGGCAGGACAAATTTGTCAATACATGTATCATGCTACATGCTGCATGACGATCACCATGGAGCAGTGTATGCACAATGATCATGCATACCAGCACACTTGGTTTAAACTATCATTGGCTATGCACATATGAATGCAGTGCATCCATGCAGGAAACTAAATTTGATCAACCGCACTCAATAAGCCTCCGTAATAATTACATCACACTTTATTTACATGTGTGTTTGCGTATGGGAGCCTGGTGAGGACGACGGTTTCGTAGCCCTATAGGAAAGCACACACATAAACAAAGCATGACGTCATCAGTACAGAGGCTTATTCGAGTCAATTCACCCTTACAACATTTAGCACGCAACCACTTTTCTTATTGGCTCATGAACTACGATCAAACAACGTATAACAGATTTTTCTATTGGCTGAATGATGACATGCGGTGTTCTTCTTTTTTGGTCAATGCACGAGACACAAGGATTTATTTTGTGAAGGTACAGAATGCCAATTTTTTTTTTCAAAATATGAAAAAGCTGTAATTGAGGCTATAGCCTGAAAACTGGCACCGCTAGCTTTCAAAATCACCACGGAAGAATTTTGGACGGTTTGGGTTAAAGAGAGTAGAAGAACCTCCTCACCCGAATCCATCACCCATCACCCATCCCCACCCTTCCCAACCCCCTCCCCCACCCCCCTCACCTCCCTCCCCCTCCTCTCCCTCCATACATACCTGAGTTCCGGGTGGTATGTCATAGATGATGCGTATAGTACTGCATTCTGGGAAGCCTTGAAGCGACGGAGGGATGATATGATAATCCATCCGACCTGGTGGTTGGTTGCCATGCTTGACTCCATAGATGGTCTTACACGTTGGACACTGTATACTTCCATCCTGAATAACAGAAATCATTTCATTCAATCTTTAAAGTAATGTGGGGTAATTTTGTGCATTTGTATTTTGTTTAAAGCTCACCAGGCTCCCATAAACAAAAAGTATCTTGTTTTGCTCAAAATCTTAAGTAGGGTGCATAATGTACAGATATGACATGGTATGTGGGTGGATAGTTGATATTAGCTCCCCTCGGTGTTGGAACTAGTTCATGCACTTCCAATAGCGAGGGGAGTTAATACCGAATTTTTCGAAGAAACTTGTCCAGCTCACCAGAGGAATCATGCTCAACTTCAGAAGATTTCAGTTTTTTGCAATACAGTAACTCCTAAGAGTTTCTATCGCAGTGTGGACAACTTTTTTAGCAGAGGAGGCATCTTTATTGTCCACACTATTCTCCAGTTCAATATCAATGACCTCGGGAAATGCTGATAAACATTTAAGTGTGCCGCTTTCTTTTCATGAGTACATTTTGTAGCTAGGGCAATTTTAGGGTCTTGAAACTGAATGCTGCTTAGGTACAAGGGGCACCCTGATTTCAATTTTAATTAAAAACAAACCATTTCAAGTGTAATCATTTCAAAGGGTACTTTTCCAGATAATTTTGAATGTTCAATTTGGTGCTTTAAATTTGGCCCCAGATGTAAAGCAGGAAACTCTTCTTACAAGTGAAACTTTGAATTGTGGGAGAGAGGGTAGCAAAGTATACAACATCCTTTGACAATGGTTCCCCTATGTCATTGTTTATTCTGTGACCTATGACATGAATTGTGACTGCGCTAGTGATGGACTTGGCATGGACTTCAATAAAACTCTAGAAATTGGCCAGAGAATTTTCCTCACAGCAAAAGTGTTTTTAGCCTGTACTGCACGTCTCATATAACACAATGGGTGAAGCTTTCCTCTTCTTGTTTTTCTTTCGTTTTCTTTTCTTTTCCTTTTTTTTTGTTCTTGAAAACTTGACTCACTTTTGGGCCACAGCTGTACATAGCGTGCAGACAGCCTCTATGGAAGAGATGTCCGCATTTACTCAGCTTCAACACGATGTCATCTGTGTCTTCCGTGTAGTGAGATCCATCAGCCAATTTCTCGTAACAGATTGGGCATTCCTGGAAATAAGGACAATTAAATACAAATCAGGACAATTTCTAATAAAACAGTTTCGCAAATAATATTTCTGTTAAGGATACTTTATTGCCAGGCACATTTTTAGTGAAAAAAAAGCTTCCACAGGTAAAGCTGAGGCCAAATTATTTTTAGTAGATTGGTTGATTTCAGGGACGTTTTCCAAACCTCGGCTTCGACTGCGTCTCTGGCTCCATTCATGCAGGTTGGCAATGAAGCTCAACCCGGATACGGAGCTGAAGCAGGGGTTTGGAAAACAGCACAGTTACAGGACCAGCTACATTATTTCTATAAAGGATTAATTTAAGTCAGGTTCAAGAGGATAAGGCGACAAGGTCCTAATATTTTTTACATAAACTTAAAGGTTGTGTGGAGCAATATTAATGGATTTGCACAATCAAAACATTTTTAGGGAAACAAAAGAGATGGAAAATGCGACAAAATTTGATAGCTGCTTTCACTAGTACCTCGTCAGGAATCTTCTTGACTTTAGTGACGTATTTCTTCATCACATCATCGGGAGAATCCACTGAAATCCACAATACAACATTAATTCATGAATAGAACATTATTGTTGTCAATGCATACTTTAAATGAGGGTGAAAGCAAGCTGTGACCACCTTGGCTTGAATAAGCAGCAAACGAAAACACCGTGTGAATGAGTGAGTTTGAGCCCACCTTGCCTGTACCAGACAGCGTATGCATTTGGCATGAATTTCCAATGAGGCACACCTCTTAAATGATTCAAATTGTTGTTTTTTATTTCTCTGTTCAAAAATGTCCACAGGCCGCTGCAATGTCTGAACAGTACTCCTCATTTCCAAAAATCAGTCAATTGACTGATCACTGGAAATCACCTACATTTCTTTATTTCTTATTAATGACGGCAAATGTTTTTGATAATAATTTGGTATGTTACTTTTGGGATAAAAGCAATTAATCAGATACGTCTTTAAAAGCCATACATGCAATGTGACTGCACATGTACCTCTGATGAGTGACGTCTTCTGTTTCTTCTTGCTAGGCTTGATGCCTTCCACGGGTCGAATACTCCCCCTTGAGATGGGCGGGGGTGTGAAGATCGGAATGGGCGTCGAGTGGAGCTTGACAGGCACTGCAGTGGAGAGCAACAGGCCGGTGATGGCTGGGTGGGTGGGGCACAGGTGTGGCACGGGCGGGGTCAAAAGAAGGCAATGGAAGGAGAAGAAACGGCCGAGAGAATAATGGCCAGAAAAAGAAAACAAAGAGAGAAGAGAAACGAATGATGCGGGTGGGTGAGGGCGTGGCGATGTGAGGTGGGGTTATATCATGGGTGAGTATGATCAGGAACCATGGGGGAGGGAGGGTTTGCTTATGGTTAGCCAATCAAACTACACAACTTGAGTTTAAAATTCCTTAAAAGCATGGGCATGTCTTCTTAATGGACTATGTACGTGGACTATAGAGGGCGCCAAGCAATGAGGGAAATGAAGGGTACTGACATTTTGTTACGTGTAGTTCATGTCTGTTCATTTGAATGAACAATGCATCATGAAATGCAGGGTTTTGCCTGATAACTAGAGCAAAATACATCAATTATAATTCCTTCTTTCAAATCGTGTTGTTTACAATATACAATATAAGGGGTATTCTAATTTTCTGGGTTTTGTTTTACACTTGAATTTGCCAATTTTCCCCAAAGACATCCCATCATGCCCATGGTACCGGTACCTCTGTAATGTTTGAGGAGACGTCAATGAATTAGTGTACATGTACAATGTACCGGTAACTGCAACAGTATTTAAGTCACCATAACCATTCCAACTTGTGAGTGTTTTTTCTTTTTTTAGTTTGTAAAAGAGGGCCGAACTGAAACACAATTTGCTATTACATGTGTGGAATAACAAAAATAACCTTATGAAACCAAAGGGAGACAACTTTTGCTCAGGAACATGTTTTCTAAGATGTTTGGAACAAATCTTACATTTAAAATTTGCAAGTATTGATTTTTTAATTGTTAATTTGTGAGCAAAACATTCAAAATACCCGGTACAGTACCATTTTAGTATTTTACCAACACACAAATTGGTTATTGTTAAATAACATAAAACATACCAAGACCATGAGCTGTTCATTAAATGTTAATAATAATAAACATAATTTATGGTGTGTGTGTGTGCATAATTGCTTCTGAGTGGGCACATACATGTACATGTATTTAGCATGTTTAGGGTAAAAATACACCAGTTGTGCAAACTGCACCGTATACAAATATGACACATTTGCAATGTGCATGCTGTGAACATTTCAGCACTCCCTTTTTCGCAGTGAAAATGAAGCCCCCTTCATTACTTGTGTTAATGTCACAGCAAGTCATGGAATTGTTTACCCTCCATAGACCAAGAATTATGAATGCGAATGTTACATTGCCATGGAAACCCAGGAGACACTGGGTAACTTACGGTAACAACTTATGATAATGAATGCGGTATTTACAGCAAAATACCTGAATCCTCTGAGAGATTTCACTGAAAACCTCCGAGCCAAAATAGCACAGGAGAGAAGTCTTGATTATTCTTCCCTAAGGAAATGTTCTTAATCAGTCCATGAATAAAGATTTTCAATTCCTTTTGAATATTCCAGCCTAGTAACAGTAGCTTTCGCTTTCTTCCCATCGCTGAGGCTATTTTGAGAATGAATCAATTGAATATTCACTGGGGTTTGAACCTTTAGACTTTTGTAATAAACATGGTGATTTTACAGGCATCTTTCACAATTTTTACTTTTTGTGTGCAAAAGTTATTCACTGGAAGTGCTCAAAAAGCAGATAAAACCCCCAGCTTTTTAGCAACTGGTATGAATCAGTAAGAGGCTTCCAGATTCAGAATTTCAGAACATGTGGTGACAAGTTTAAGCACTAATACCTACATGTAGAACTCGCCATCGTGAATTTAGGTTATACATTTTTGTGTTTACCATTTGCAAACATTCAAACTTTAAACTGCCAAAATGTAAAATATCTTACTTGATATCTGCTGAGCTGAATATTTGACAGGCTTGTTTTTGAATAAGCTGCTTCAGATTTATTGCATTGTTATTCAATGAATTGGCAAACATATTTTTTTTGGCAAATGGACGTTTACATTATGCAAATACACATGTATTGTGTATAACAAAAGTGTCCAAAATTTACATATATATACATATATATATGTAAATTTTGGACACTTTTGTCGTTTTTGCTTTAAAATTTGTACAGCAGACAATCCAAGTGAAAAAACTACATAAATCTTTACATACATGTACGTACATGTACATGTACAGTACATGTACGTAATCTACATTTACATAACGGGTACACAGAAAACCAAAGTTCAATGCAAGTGATGCATGGTGAAGTAATCAACACTTGTCAATTGTGCGTCTTATTATCAAAACATTAAAGGGGTATCCACACAGCCCACCAGGCAGATCTGTATTATATAGCAGGCCAGTTTGCCATGCACACATGTAAACTTGTAATGCATGCTCCTTTAAATACTTGCAAACAAGTGGCATGACTGGATTGAGTCAATGCAACTGTACCAGTACAAATATCTGTCTACGGACGTCAATTTTTTTGATAAGAAAAAGGACTGAGTAAGGTTTTCTTTTCAACCATGGCATATCTAGAAAAAAAACCCACAAACTTTGTAGAATTCAAATATTTGATATTTAGGGCAGCGAATGTCATACACTGCTACATGTATGTAGTACATGTGCTAGTAGTGGACGTATTTTATGGAATTTGTAGTAGAAACCTTTCTACATGTACGTCTGCCCGAATCCAACAATTTAATGCCATCCAGTGGCACATTCTTTGTACAAAAACTGTGACAGTTGGCTCCAAGTAAAAAAAAGAAGTGTTCAATCCATTTTAATTGCACACAACCGGGTGTGAAATTTTGCATATTTTTGTACATGAAACCAGGTGTGAGATTTTGCGGATTGGCAGTAGTTTCGAGATAAAACAAAAAAAAGACAATCAATATTTTGGCACTTTTGCATGTGGAGTGGAGATTACAACAAATAACAAGATCAATGTTTTTGAAAGTCCATCAGAGATTTTGATTGCTGTACCGTAATAGATTCAAACCAACCAGCCAACCCGTGGTCGAGTGGTAAGATGTCTGCATTAGTAAGCAGGAGGTCACAGGTTCGAGTCCTACCCGAGTAAGCTTGTGAGTTAATATTCGTGCAAACTCTCGGATGGCACCGAGTATACGGTGCTTGTGAAACGTATTATGGTGAAGGACAACACCCAATATTTAAATCAATCAGTGAAGTAAATGAGGGGAAAATGGGGGCATGGGAAGAGTGACATGTGCCTCCCCACTCTAGGCCTGTTGTACCCCCCCCCCCCCCCCCCCCCCCAACACCACTCAGAATTTGGAGAAAGTAAAAATGAGCGTTTTATTATGAAAATGCATTGAGTGCCTCCATTATAGAAAACGAGACCCCTTAAGTGCCCCCCCCCCTACAAATTGAACTCCATGGAGTTACACGCATGTTTGTCCATAGGTAAGGGCACAAAAGCGTTCTGCTTAACCTTATACCTAAATGTTGTCATTTAATTTCACACTTAATAATTAATCACTGTGTACATAACTATCAAATATTATACTAGTGACTTTTTCTAATGTATACACGTTTGTACATAATTGTAATGAATGACATCATTGAAATAAATGTTACTACCGGTACTACTACACTACTGTAATTGACCCAACTTTTCAGGTTATAAAGACAGCAACACTTTGTCTTTTTTCTGACTACATCCTGTATATGATCTGGGTCAAACTACGGGCAGTGTAACATGTAGGTATGCGTTGCTATCTTACCTGTCATTACAGGACTGAGTTTAGCTCCAGCTGCGTGAGCTGGTCTGGCTACGATGGAGTTGGGCGTTGACTGAGACCTGCGACAAAATACCATAATGTGCAGAAATGAATGATTTATTGTGCAAATGGATATCATATAGACCGCTTGCAGACGCGATCGATAATTGACGCGCTAAGGTGAGCGACGCCATGTTCTGGGACAAAATGTGCGTGGATAGATATACGCCTGTCCCACAACATGGCGTCGCGCGTCTTCGCGCGTCGATTATCGAACGCGTCTGCAAGCGGTCTATTCAAACTGCCAAAATATGTTAAAATCTCTTCCTCTCAAAACTACTTTTTAAACATTTCTGTTCCTCCTTTACACATACTGTTGTTTTGGTTTCATGGTGAGACTAAACTCAGCATAATGTGGTACATACAATGTATTATAAAAGAGCTGACTGAAACTACAGTATGCACACGTTTCACCTGGCCAATTGAAACCGAAAGCACTATCTCATTTGGCAATGTAATGTCTCCACTGACTTTGGGCATGCAACCAGGACAGGAACCAAAATGGCGTTTGCGCATTTTGAAAACAAAGTCTTCTTTTTTTCTATCTTCTATGAACATCACTCTTGTTTCTGTTCCAATGCTTTAAAGGAGGGTTATGCATTCATTATGATTATGAAAGAATATATTTGTTGACTTCATGCATATCATTTGGTAATTGGCAATGTACATTGTAAAATCACTACTGGATGAATTAAAAGGACAAATCAACAAAATTTCCACTCATGCCCACAGTCATATCACTGCATGCTACACAGAAGTGTGAACCAAGGGCCAATTTGCTATTATGCACAGAAAATATCAGCTTAGCAGGAACAGGATACCAGCCAAGTGTCATGTAATGTCTATGACTTGTGACTAGTTACCAGATGATTTTTGATAAGAAAATAAAATCCGAATTTAAGACCCAAGTGTGTGGTCTGCTGAAGCAAACATTCATGACATTGCTGCGATCTTTTTGAGCATAGCCAATTGGAAATCATTGGCAACGTTTGCATTGTTTGCTGGAAAACACCCCAGTACCGGTACATGTATGTAATACACGTATGTCCTTCGTCAGTTCTCAGGAGTGGGCCATGCACAGCCACCTATGTGTATCTGCATGGACTCCTTAATTAAGAACGTTCTGCTACTTCGTACATTTTTTTTTACACTAACCTTGTCATTCTGCTAGCTGCAGCAGCCGCAGCTAAACATGACGTCGTAGAGCTAGAACTCATGACACCCCCACTGGATAAACTCGGCCTCTCGCTAGCCGCACCACTCACCCCAGCGATGGTTGTTGGTACGCTAACAGACCTTGGTAATGAAGATCTGGTTCCGATACCCCCACTGCCTGAGCTAGTCCCTGCGTTTGGATCCGGAGGTGAGGTCCATGCTACCGTGGCTCGTACCCCGCTAGTTGCGGCCACCGATTTCCGCGAAGCTGCGCGCTTCCCGGGGTGTTTCTTAGCGGCTCGTCCCAGCGAGGACGAAGCAGACGTGGAGCAATCCGAACCTTGGGAAGAGTTTGAATCGTCAGGAGCCGTTCCCGCAGCTTGCGTTGACTGCTGCTGGGATGGGGTCTGTAAAGTGCTTGGCCTTGTCAGAGTCGGTGACCCACAGTCTTGCGAATCCGCCTCCATAGACTCCATGCTTTCGCTAGGGCTGCACTGAGCCGGCGCGATCCGCGGGTAACCTGGTGCCGGTAAACACACCCTTCGTATATTACGGACAAAGCCGGACCCTGAGCGCTGTTGTGTCATTGCCACCAGGTCCAGCTCATACGGCAAACAGGCTGGCGTTTTCGATAAGTCAATGCTGCCAAATGGATGCTGGTATGCTTCCTCTATGATGCAGGAGATGTCAACATCGTATGGACACCAGTTATAGTCATCCTGCCATTGCCAATCGATGCCTTGACCGGGTGCTGAGGTAGAGGGGAAGGTTCGTCTTCTTATCGACCTTACAGTTCCTGTAAAAATTCATTGGGAAAAATTGCAATTGTTAATAATTCAGTTTATAGGCCTATAATTTACCAAACTGACATGGCCTTAAAACAGATGAAACATGGAACAAAAGAGGTTTTTCATCATTTCGGCTTCTGTGCTCTGCATGGTCACCTATGTTCAGGTGTCATGGTGTGGAACATCAAAGACCTACAAAATGTAGTGGGTAATTCTACAGATCATGGGTTCGAGTCCAGGCAAGAGGGCTGTGTTGCAAGTGTCCTTGAGCAAGGCATTCCATCATAAGTTGCGTCTGTTGTGTTTGAAGTAGCCATTTGCCATCGAGCTGCCAGCTCCCTATGACGATGAGATGGAAGAAGGTCTACTAAAATCAGAATGCCTTATTACATGTATAGACACGGTGATCAGGCAATAATGACAAATACTCATTTTCATCATTATTATAAACTTGAGAGAAAGACTAGGGGATGCCAGTATTTGCAAACATGTGAAATGGAACGTAAAATACTTGAACAGTTCTACCGACACATGTACATGTATGTGTACATGCCCTAAAATGAAAGACATTCACAGAAATTGGACCATATTTGTGCCTGTAAATTATTTATTTTAAACTCCGCAATTTCCCAGAAATTCTGAAACAGAAAACCACACTTTATGGCACACAGGAAAAACCTGGCCATCTGTGTAGGTTTCTATAAAGGCTTTTGATTGTAACAATAACACAAATTTGATTAAAGCTCTTCAATCCTCCAAAAATCTGAGTTGTGTTTCATTTTTGCAGGTTTGGGGCGGTTGTACAGATTACATCATACTGACATTTTGATTGATTGTTGAGGGCATGTAATCCTCATTTGGTCTGGCACAATGTTGGTAGTGCCGTGCATTTTTTAATAATTTAGTCTTTGATTATTCTCTAGTCACTTGAACTTGTTGTTTAGTAATTCCATACACCTGCGCTTGTCAAAAATTACCCTACTGCTTATGAAAATAAAATAAAAAAATATCATTTATGTTTTCTAGGTAGCAGAATGACACATATTAGATTTTTAAGAAGAAACCTGAGTTTATATTCCTAACAGGAGCTCTCATATCATGTGTGTGAAGTGGCTTTCTGAAAAGGTGTGGCATTTACAAGATTAAAATCACACTGTGAAAGTTTCATATCTCATCATGACCACTCCAGTTTTCCAAAATTTGAATGACAAAAAAGCTCTTTGGATGCTCAGTGCATGATGCAATATTCGGTATATTTAGAGAAGCCCTAAACAGCCGTTTCATGGCTCTTAATTCATTTTAACAAAATCATAAATGGCTAATTATTTCTCACCACAGAATAAGCGATTGCACAATAGGCCTTATCAATGCAACTTGGGGGGGGGGGCTGTAAAAATATCATGTTTATTGAATAAAAGGCAATAAATGAAAACTGACAAATGAAACTTCTGGGAACCTAATTTCTGAATTTCTGAAAAGCTTTAATTTAAAAAATATTGAAACAATAGGTCAAACATCTATAGATCTCAAAAACACGAAATCCAGTTTTACTACAACGAACACACATGTTATCATTACTACAATTTCTAAGCATATCCCTGACTCCCTGTGGGTGAACCAATTAATTTCTCTTCAACAGTAATTTCGGCCCCCAGTCAAATAGTGCACTACAACATGTCCCCATTGCAATATACTGATAAAGATCTTCCTTAGATGAGACCTATTACACATCCGCAAAGCCTCTATTCCGTGCTCCATTACCGCACTGTCTGATGAGATATCAAGAGCACTGTTCAAAAACACTGGTTCGTATTTCACAAAAAACTGTGAGTCAAGCAACGTCACTGATTATGGAATACAACCGTGAGCGTCACAATTAAACTAAATATGTTGGCGGCATAAAATTCAATTTACTTACATGTTTTAAACCTTCAGCTCATACAAACTAATATCACATATTGTAACAACAAAGCTATTCAAACTAGGGCATAAAATATAATGAAATTGAAACAAAAATACAATGGACATGTTCATGTACATCTACCATATGAAGGTCTTTTTTGTATTTTGAAACCACATTGTTGCTAGAAATAAACCTTACCTCAGTACCTCAGATTATCAAACAGAGACACTTCACATCTCCAGCAGACATGTGCCTCAAACCGCATGACGTCTCAAATTGATCAAGAACACGTAGTGCACACACCCGAAGGAGCGTACATGTACAAGTACATGCACATCCCACAGCAACTACGCTACTCAAGTACACAATTCAGACCACGTCGACACTGATGTGCTTGCGCATACATCATGTCTGACGAGCTTGCCCGTGAAATAACTCAATTAATAATTTTGCGGTTATCTGGGCAGATCAGGTCCGCTAATGAAGGAGAAAATTACCTTTCTTGGTCGGCAATATGTTCACAGGGAACAACTCCACAACTTAAAAGAGATTGCTCTGCGAAATGTAATTTGCTAAATTGTACACCATGAAAAGGACATGTACATGGGGTAATAAATCTATGATGTCTCACACAGAAATTCAATAATTTCACAAATTTATGTTCAAATTAAGCTAATTCCATAAAAAAATGGGTAATATTTGGCCATTTGTTTCAGCTTTACAAAAATCATACTCAATTGTAATATCTGTATGGGACGTACAGTATGCATAAACAAGCTCAACAAATTTTGTTCATATTACAGCACTGACAGTTGTCTTTCACTCGTAAAACATAGTAAAATCTTCCAAACATTTTCCCTTGATTTGGGTCGGTTCTTTTTTGTGTTGGGTTTTTTCAAATTGATTTATTTATTAGATTGTTTGTTCATTATCATATCTCAGACCAATTCCGCTGATTTCATATAAGAGACAGACCTCTGTATGAATACACCATAGTTGTGGGGACTACACATGAGTTGTCCCATGTGCTATGGGGACTGAACATGCTATGGGGACAGCAGAAAGTCCCCATGACTCTCGGTCTCATTACCCTAACAATGAAAAACTTCCCCATAACTCGGTGACAGCCTGCCCACTATAACATGTCATTATAGGAAAGGTGATGACTTCCACGGTGTGCTTTTGTCTCTATTTTTTTCTTGTCTGTGCAGCCATGGCTGGCCTAATAACATGGGCTGTCAAAAAAATAATTCACAAGGACAGGTGCAGTTAACGATTAATTAATTAGAATAGGGGGGACCTGGGCAGGTGGGGCCTAGGAGGGGGATTACAGCTGGCTATGACAGGAGAGATTGACACTGGATTGATGTTCAGATGGTCTAAACTTCTCTGATCCCAAATATTCTATGTACATTTTTGGCCTTAAAATTTTTTTTCTTGTGGAATTTATGTACATGTACGTACCGTACATAATAATAAAAATGTTATCTATTTTGCATTAATACCACAAAAATGTTCTTATACGCATTACAAGATCTAAACAATTGTTAAAAATATTAAAGATTATGTATTAAAATTGAACATTAGTTTTAAACATACATTTGTAAAACATGTAAATTATAAATAAATTTGGACTGAGATAATTCACAAACAATTCTGGCCCATGACGCAATTTTTGATTATATTATCATAACTATTGGCCCTTTCAAAATGAACCAGAAGGTTTTTTTCTCCACATTTATTGGGTATGTTGGGAGGAGAGGGTCCTTTTTTGGAGGGGGGGGGATATTTTGTTTTGATTTTTTTGGTTTGGGTCATATTTTTTATTCCATTCTTTTGGGGGTTTTACAATTTTGATGAATTATAGTACTTTTAAAAACTACTTTGCCACCATGGAGAATTGTGAAGGCTCCGAGCTAAATATCTTATGAGGGGGTTCAGAAAAAAGTAAAGGACTACAGGTAAATTACGTAATAAAGGTATACGTGAAAAGAATTAAAATGTTTTAGAAGCCACAATATTTTGATTCTTTCTACATGTACATGTACATTACAATATCTCATATAGGCCTAAAGCCTTTTTCTTTTTTCATCTACCGAAGTCCATATGTTTCACTCTTCACTAACCTCAATCTACGACTCAAAGTGTTCAGCCACAGGATCCTCATATTGCTTGCAACCAGATATGATTGCTTCCCTATTACCACAACACTGACTGTAGTAGATGGTCGACCAACCATCCACGGAAATTGATACAAAAATTCCACTTTTCTTCGAAATGGCAGCCATGATTTCACAGGATGCTTGAGACTATAATTCACTTAAACTCAAGTAAGGTATTTCATAATAATTTGATAGTTTTGTTTTTGACGTTTGCAAGTACCGGTAAAGCTAAAACCCTTCTGAGATACATGTACATGTACTTCTACTTTTACAGATAAAATACCCAAAGCACCTTCCGATATGAACAAAATCTCCTGAATACTGAAGGATTACACAATATACGTAGAACAACGAAACAATCTTGTTTTCAATTTCGTTTCCATTCTCTTGTTTGAATGTGAACATTTTATGAATGAAACAAAAAATCAAAACCCTAAGAAAACATTCTCAAATCCAATGTCAATTGTGAAAATCTGTTGTGTGATTTTATTACAGTGCTGTCAAAACAATGAAGAGAAAAGTTACATGTACATTTCAGTATCTTAGGCCAAGGAAAAAAGATATTTGTCCAGATTTATAAAGGAGTACAGGCACTTGTATAAACAAAACTTTCTGTACATGTACACTGACAGAGTACCCAATATTCAGAACAATGAAAACATCTTACTTCTTTCAATGTAAACATTTTGCAAATGAAACAAAAATCCAAACCCTACAAAAACATTGAAAATCTCAGATCCAATGACAATTGTGAAACTCAGTATAATTTTATTACAGTGCTGTCAAAGCAATGGAAACAAAAGTTACAAATGTACACCTCAGTAGCTCAGGCCAAGTAAAAAAAAAATTCTCGTTCAGACTTCTTGGAGGAAAAGGTGTCCCTTTTTTTAAAATGGCGGATGGATTGTTCCACTTTCTCAACCCTTCCGCTGATTTTTTTTTATCCAAAGGAGCCCTCGACCTTTTTACCAGATAGTCCCCTTGTGTACAAGGTCTTTTAGAAGCAAATAAAAAACGTAGTGCAAATGTATGACTTTTTATAAAAGAAGGCAGGTGGGAAAAGCGAGTAAGCAGGCACGAGAAATAGGTTTATTTTTACTTGGTGTTACAGAAACAAGAAAGAAAACTTAAGAAGTTTTTAGTTTCAACTACAGATTTCTCCATGTCTTATGATTCTTTGTAAGTGTAACCCTGATCGAGTAAATCACTGGAGTATAAAACAGGAGTGATCTTGTGATAGGGCAGACTGGTCTTTGTTTACACCTGAGCAAATTTCAATGGCAGACTTTGAAATCAATGCTATATTATGAACAATGGGCGATAGCTACATTTTTGTGTTCCAAGACTACTCCTCTTCGTCGATTGGGAGGCTCCGCAGTGACTTTCTGAGCAGTTTGGATGACACTGAACAGAGACAGCAGCTCAGCACTAATATCACTGCACCAATAGGAATTTTCTTAAACTTTGTCTTTCTCTTCACAGTCATTCGAGTGAAGTCCATGCGTACAATCATCAACATCTACTTATCCAATCTGGCAGTGGCTGACTCGCTCTACCTCATAAGGGAACTTTTGTTTTATCCACTGATTTTACCCCCAGAGGTGACTATGGTTGCATACAATGCATCTTTAAGTGTCAGATACACGTTCCTAGCAGCTTCTAATTTCTTTGTGGTTACCATAGCAGCTGAGAGATTCTCTGCAGTGCGCAATCCTCTGACATTCAAAGAAAAGGCCTGTAAATCTCGAGCAGCAAAGATATCAGCAGGAATCTGGGCACCTACAATTATTGTGGGTGTGATTCTGGTATTCATACCAGAGCCTGTTTTTACTTACGTCATGTTTGGCATTCCTGCCATCATCAGTACTGTCTGTCTTATAGTTACTCTTGCTATGTACATCTATGTAGTGGTGAAAGTGCACAAGCAATCAGCTCTGTTGCCAAACCATCCCAAGCGAGCAAGCAAGGTCCTCTGTATGGTTACAACCAATACCGCTGTTTTTTTCATTATGAACTCACTGGACTTTGCAAGTGCAATTATAATAACAAGGTGGTTTTTCTATTCCTTGCCTGCCCAGGCTAATGCGTATTTCCAACTTGCCAAAAGCCATAATATTGTGAGTCTATGTGCAGATATCTTGCGACTCATCAATAGCTCAATCAATCCCCTAGTCTACAGTGCCACAAACGCTGACTATCGTACAGCTGTAGTTGAGGCTTTCTCATTCCTGAAACTGTGCTGTCGTTGTTGTCCACGACGGAATCTCAGCCGACCATCGCAGCAAGGGAAGCAGATTGAGCTTCGTGTGATTCCACAGGCAGAAAATGACCAAGAGCACCATGCTGCCAGGCCAAGCAGCAGCAAGCCACCAAGCCAAGGGCATGCACAACACACAGAGAGTCAGCAGTCACTGGAGCGCTGTCAAGAACAAGGTTCCAGGCAAAGCAGCAGCAAGGCATCCATGCACAGTCAGCACCATGTTCAAGTGCATGTTGAGGTACATGCAGAGCCAGCGGAGACCCCAGCGCTTGCAAGTTCTTATCAGGAACAATGCTCTAGTCTGACTGACTGCAAGCCATCCATGCAAGGGGAACAGTGTGTACATCCAGAACCAGCAGAGAGCCAGCAGTCACTTGCAAGTAATCGGGAACAATGTCCTGGGCTGACTGGCACCGAGCCATCAGCACAAGGGCAGCAGTATGCACATCCCGAACCAGTAAGAGAGTGTATTGTTTGAAAGTTGTCAAGCAATACTTTGTGGTACATGTACAATGTGCCGTGGTAAGGAAAGAGTGCAAGTCACATGCAAGGGGAGCAATGTGGCAAATCACTGATAGAGGATAAAATGGGAATGCCAAGTATATAATGTACATATTTGATTCAAGGAAACCACAACAACAAACTTTTCCGGAAACCAGCTACCTGGTACATGTATGTATGTTCATGTACCAATGGAAGAACTTAGTTGGTACTAAGATCATACAGCTGAAGGGTCGAAAGGTACATGTACAGTACATTAATTTAAAAAGAACTCTTCAAGACAATGTGATAACAGAATATGCATTTTTTGAATGAGGTTTTATTGGTTTGTCCGTATCAACGAGTACATTTTGGGTGCGTTCGAACGTCACACTCTTGCTACTCCCGAGTGCAGGAAAATGTTGCGCGCGCATTACTCTCGATGCAGTCCTACTCCCAGTATGACGGAGAGCATACTCTTGCTAACCCGCGAGTCGTACTCCTGCTGTTCGTGCGCTCAGGAGTTTACCCGTGTTAAAACGAGTAGCACGCTCGAACGCATCCTGTAACTGTTATTTGTACTTGTACGTACAAGTGTACTTGTACGTACACGGCTTGATTCCCAAAGGCAGTCCATGTAACCCAGATGTGTCCATGTAACCCTTCATGACTCTTTTCCACTGTAAATATAATGTGGAGGGGCCTATGAAACATATTATACCGGCACATGTGTGTAAATATACAAAAAACGTAAAAATTTTGGGTGGGGGGGCTCTTAAAATTCTTGAAACGCCCCTTTGGTATGAAATTCTATGGGTGCATAAATACATTTAATTCAGAATCTTTGCTGCGCCTGATTAAACTGTGCCCCAGACCATTGAAATGTGGCTAGCAAACAGTACAAAACACCCAATGTTGGCGACAATGGATAAAAAGTGAACCCTTAACTGACAGGCAGGTTGATGCACCTGCTACCATGACATGGTTGTGAAAAGAAACATAAATCTGCATCCAGTGTCGTCGTTAACCTAAGTAAACTGTGTGACCTTTCCATGGGCAATCTCTCAGGCTGGTTTATCTTCATGTACTCTACTCTCCTCTGAGGATATCTGAGAAACCAGAAATGTGCAAACTAGTAAGTGCTGGGCCCACATGTACTTAAAAAAGTGACAATTTATTCTTTCCTTGAACATGTTGACAATCAATTCTGTTCTGTTGTGGATTTATTTAACCAGTTCGCGCCGGGATTATTTTGACATTGACCGGACCTAGGCACGGGATCGTTTTCACAAACCTCGATGCCAGACGGGTTCAGGCCATTATCTGCGTGTAGCACACCCTGATCATGTATTTCCAGCCTCGCTTGCTGCGAGCAGGTTGCAGACAGATATTTCTGGCCTCACTCGTTGCGTGTTTATCCATCACCCATTTCGAGTGCCGCAAAACCTTTGCGTGTGTACATGGCATCCAACTTGAACTGGTTAAAAGAATCCTTTTTTTCATAAATAATATCCTTTGTGTTTAATATTAAAATTCCTTTACGTTTAGTACTATGCACACATTTATGGCGCCCAACTTTTTACCGAAAAAACTAAAAAGTACATTTTAAGAAACAAATTTGCACATCCAAACAACAAAGAAGGGGAATTAATAAACTTAACAAATCCAGCCAAAAGAGGGCGCAGTTTCAGTAGGGCTCAACAGGGCACTTTTTATAAGGACAGACGCCATTTTAAGTAACCCGGGCTCAAAATCATAACAAAAGAAAACAAGCACTTTTACCTCACTGTAAAAACAAGATGTGTTTTTGTAATGGCCAAAACTCCATGAATGGGATATGTTAATTATTTCAGTGACGGTATGTACCGGTACCGGTATTTAATCTTTCATCTGGAATGCACTTTTTGAGTTAAATATTAAAATCTTTTAATTTACAAAATGTATACGTATAATGGAAAGATAATTATAATAACTAATAAAATCATTAAAACCAGAATACTTAACGTTTTTCATACAATTATACCTTGAAAATAAGTATTTTTTAAAATGTAATTTTCAGAAACTTTGGTCTACAAAGTTGCAGTGCTAATTTGAAATGGATGCTTCAAATATGCTCTCAAACTGGGCCTTGACTTTCACCATGTCCAATATGAAAAATGTAATTTGCTTGGCATGAATTATACTTGATGCCAATCTGAAGCTTTATTACTGAAGCTGCTGGAAGTACAATGATTGTAAATAAAAAATGCTAAGTACATGTACTGCATAAGATGTACACAAAGAAGAATTTTCAACAGTCAGTTTGTAAATGTCAGACATTTATGTGGATTTCTGTTAGCCAGACCTTTGAAATGTGGTTAGTGGAAAAAAACTAAATTTTTAGCAACCTGCTGAGAATGAAAAATGGATGAATGTGTGTAGCTACTACCATTTTGTCTATTTTGTCAACAACTCTTATTGTTGAATGTGATGGACACCATTTGCAAAAACTGGGGGTTTTTTTGCTGATTCAAAAAACAAGGTAACAAACCTGAACTTAAATATTAAAAAAGCTACCGGTAAACCGTCAAATTTCAGTTTTGAGAACAATTCAGTTTTGAGAACAATGTGAAAATGTGTACATATACAAAGCAAGGTTTCCCTTCAAAGCGCAATGGGTTTGGTCCTTACCATCTCGACATGCTCAAAGAAATGATGGTCATTCCTCTTGTCCTCGATAATGACAGCATTGGTGCAATAATTGTTTAATTTTTTTGTTTTTGAATGTTTGTACATGGTATCCATTGTCTTTAATTTGTAAACATACACCTTGATACTGATAGCAATAAATAATCACGGAACTCTTTTCACCTTGTTACCCCTGGGGTTTCATTTAATTGCAGCAAATGGCCAAAATTAAGCAAATCCAATTTCAAAATAGTTTTTGTAGGTGTGTAAAGGGATACAAATTAGAACTGACAAGACCTGCTTAACTTATAAAGCCAAGCTCCATGTTCTACTTCTGAAGCAAAATTGTGTAAGAACATTTTATTAAGACATTTTTTACCCATGACAGCTAAGTGTCACTCAAGATGGAATAAAAACAAGTTTATTGTCGTTCTCCCACTCTTTATTGGAAAGACTGAGGCAGAGGTGAAAACTGCTGTGCTGCCATTTTCTGCATCTTTGAAATTCAGTAAGCACGGTAAAGCTAAACACAGAAGCGAGTTTGTGATTTCAGCCATCTTTTGGCAGAGTTGTAACGAGTCACTATGATAAACAAGACGCACAAAATCGGTTACTCGCGTTATGAAAATTTAACGTGAGTAACGGATTTTGTGCGTCTTGTTTATCATACATAACACATTTTTATGGATGTCATCTTTGGTGCTTAGGTAGGTCTAGGTCTACTCTATCTACCATGGGGATAACAGTTATTAAACCTTTTCAGTAAGGTTATTACAGCCCAAGGAAACTCAAAAGTACATCAAAAATGTAACGTGAGTAACCGTGGAATTGCCGATTTTATTCTTTCAAAGCACATAAAAATAAATAATATCAAAAGATACGATATAATCATGTCTAGAAAAAGACAAAAAGAACGACGATATGTGCAAAATATATTGCAATTGCAAAGATATGAATAAAAAAAAAAGTAGAGGGAATGAGAAACTGGTTATAAATATACTTGGCCAAATTGGCCTTTACAGTCGTTTTCCTAGTGCCGGATAGCAAACATCATTCAGGCAGCATTCAGCTCAACTACTCCACGAGTTCAAGTGACATTGGTTAAACAGTTTACCTTGAGTGATGGAGATACTACAAAATAATTTTCAAATTTAAGCTCTTTTTATTTTGACTTTACATTGTCAAAAGTAGCGATGCCACTTTTCCTACATAGTTCCGGATCAGTTTAATCAGTTCAGAATTGATCAAATACTGCTTCGTGCCAGAAACTTTTGTCTGCAGCGCAACGGCACGAACTCAAGCACGGACCGAAAACCTTTGACCCAGCACAGAATATGTCACACAAAATTGATTAACACGCATGTAGTTGGGTCGTAAGTGCACGCGCGATCCGGAACTAGGCAAAAACATACGGTCATTCGTTGGATGAATTTTCAAATATTAGAGACTTTACAATTTATTTTCATTCAACAAACCTTTATGGAAGAGTTTATATGACTGTAGTGTGTGAACAAAATATTCGAAATCACACGGTACAAGTGATATACCGACATGACCGAGGAGAAAATTTATCGTCGATTCGCAGCTCCCGTGATTTTCTACAAACCGTCCAAACACGTCGAAGTGCGAGTCAGAAATCTGGCCAAAATTCCTCTTCTAAATATTTTAATCGGAAAAATGTTGTGTATTAAGGAGCTTACATTTTTCTTTTCAAAATCCAAATGCACATCAGAAAAAAAATTATTGGAGACTAATCCAAAAGAGGTAGGTTTTTATTTGAAATTGAAGCTATCCGGAACTAGGAAAAATCCGCAACTACATGAACTAGGAAAACGACTGTATAACGTTAAGACCTTGGCTTTGCTGCAGTTGCACAGTGCGCTCTCACTGAGGATACATATTTTTATTTACATTAAAATGAAAGTGACAGTATAAACATGATAAAGTGTCTACTCATAATGCATCAAAGACATGAAAGAGGTATGTTGTGCCCATTCTTGAAAATCACGCATTCTCGAGAATGGGCGCGCATTCTTAAGAATGAGCGCCCATTCTTAAGAACGAGCACGCGTTCTTGAGAATGAGCGCTCATTCTTAAGAGTGGGTGGGAATACCACGTGCACAATTTATGAATTTTGCCCAATCTTAACAAACATTGCACGACATAATTATGTTAAATGAATTGTATAGCGGTTAAAAGGGAAAACAATTCATATAAAGAGGAAAGAAAATGTTCTATGCTTCTGTACTCGTATAACTACGATAATTTGAATCAAATTAAACCTGTTATTAATATTATTATTGCTTTTTTCTGCCCACTATGGGAAGTTTTGTAATAACGGAGGCCTGGGAACTAGTCTGGAAAGTGCTTTGTTTAGGCTAGACAGGTTACAAGTCCCTGCATGTATCATATGCGTGCCACAAAAAAAAAACGATGTCCAGAAGCTGCCAAAATTGCTCTTTTGACTAGATAGAAAATTAGAATCCAGCTCTGCGATATTATGGTGGGGTGTGAACAATAAATTGGTGGCAATTTCAATCCCCCCCCCCCCTTTTATTATCCCAAAAATCAGAATTCTTTGCACTAGTATTATTATGTCTCTTATTTTTTTCCCGGACCCCCCCCCCCCCCATATCAATACGCATTTACTTATCATATCCACTCTACTTTTCAGTGCCTTGCGTTGCAACAGTATAAATATTGAGAATCAGTGAACAAGGATTCAGCTAGACTTGCCAAGCGCAGCCGGTGCTCGGCATCGACAAGACCGTTATCTTGTCGCGCATTCTCAAGAATGTGCGCTCAATCTGGAAGAGTTATTTTTTGCCAAGATTGAGCAAGGATCCAGTTGCACATTCTCAAGAATGTGCATGCCCATTCTCGAGAATGCGTGATATTCAAGAATGGGCACAACAGGCACAATGACCTGTCCACAGTGAGGGCGCCCTTCTTGGCAAGCTCTCTCTAGCTCTCGTCACGCGTCACGCACACAAAACAACAAACTAACCTGTGACAAGTCTCTTCTGTTGACGGGTGTTAAAATCTATCTCGTACATGGTCATTGATGGATCGATGTCACCCAGGCGAAGCACCAAGGTCCGGCCGTAGTTCTCCTCGATTCCTCGGACAATATTGGGTTGATAAGGCCTCCATCGCCCGTGATCCGTGAACCATTCCCACACCACTACGTCGCCTTCCTCCGCCATTTTCACAGCACTAGTTCGTGATCGTTAGATCGAAGTCTGGTGCCCTCATTTAAAACGACTAATAATGCGGGTAGATGATATGGATCTCAGACTGATATTTTTATAATCAGCTGTTGTTTATGTTGGTAGTCTTTTCCTCCAGTCGTCCAAAGACCGATAATTTTATTGTTCACTGAACTTTGTGATCGACAAAGACCGAAGTAACGATATTCAGCAGTAGTGGATACCAATTCTTTGACATGATCATTCACTCGTTCATGGATAACATAACCAATTACATGTGTTCTTTTTCTGGCAGGGCTGTTCGTCAAATTAGGTTTTGCCCTTCACATCATCAGGGCTCTTCGTCTTCAACTGAGCACAACTTAAGCCAGACAATCGAAAAGCCATGCAAGCATGTAAAAAGCCCGCAGCATAAATGTCTGCAGATAATAATTCAATATAGGTTTTCCCGGCAAATTTAGTTTTCATTTAATTTAATGCCTGGCTCATTCAATCTAAATGATTGAAAGATCACGCAGATCGTCATTCGACAATCAAAAGGAATATCCGAGCATTCTATCGTCTCCAGTCGTCCCTATCAATGCATTCAAAGTTCATTCAATTTCGTCTGAACCAGCAGTACTAAGGGTTTGAGTGGGCATTCATTTTCATTAAAAGCCACACATATTTAGCATTTTGTGAAGCACATTTTTTAGACTTCTTGCATGTAAAATTTGGAAGTATCTCAGCGTAAATCATACCTGATGTCTTCATTACGATGCACACATCTCATTCTAAATTAACTTGGGTTCGTGCAATGAATTTTCCTACGGAACACATTTTTGTGCAACTTTTTAATATTCTTAAAAGTATGAAAACAGTGTATATTTGACATCATTTTTGGTTAATCTTATTGCAGAGTGCATGTTCTTCTTTAAACATTTAAAGTTTCCATGCTTTTCCGGACTATTCAGTGAGTGCGCTGTTGCCGTGTTTCGGGGTCAGCTGTTCAAATACGCAAAATGTGCTTTTGGAAACTCGTTTAAAAAAAAGGCTTGCTCGTTGGCTTACTGCCATTATGTACCCACACAACAGCGAATTACCAACGAAAACAAATTGTGACAGCAAAATGATCCAAAACTCGAGCAACTGTAGCCGTGTAATAATCTGCCCGGAATCATCACAGTTTTGCTCATGAATATGGAATATGAGTTAGCATAAAAACGGAGAAGGCATCAAAATCCCTTCAAAATTAACTGGAAAAATAAAACTTGAAAATATGGTTCAATGTGACACAAAGATGCATTTGCAAGTTTTGCATTTTGAAAAATTGCTTTGCATGGGCCCTTTAAATAAGTGTTCAGACAGACATACGCATGAACGAACCTAAAGGAGTGGAGATGATTGTGATCGTCTGATGGAAGTGGCCCAAGAAACTGGCATTCAAGATATTAACCAAAGTGTTCCCAATGGTACAACCATTGCCAAACATACATTCCTCGATGTCTTGCAGTTTTTTTTGCACATCAAGAACTCGGCAACGTTACTCAAACGTTTAAACAAGTAGAGAAAGTCATCAGTGAAAAACAAATGTCCTTAGCCCATTTTATTTCATTGTTTCGTTGCATCTTAGGTTTTTTTTTGGGGGGGGGATGAACCTCTGGGAAAATAGGAAAATATATAAATTACTTAAAAACCCTATTAATTTGAATGACCAACCGATGAAAGTTGCCCATAAAATGCAAAAAAAAAAAACACCAAAAAAACAAAAGCATGGTAATAATGTTGTAAGCGCGCGCACAATAAGTCTAAAGCTAATTTGAATGCGTCAACCGTCTAACGATTTCAAAGACTTAATTTAAATGGCCCATACTTAATGGCCATAATGCTCAGTGGCGTAGCCAAGGGGGGCCGGGGGCACGTGCCCCCTGGAAAACCTAGTGCCCCCGAGTGCCCCCATCTGAGATTTGGGTTGGTAAAAAATATATATATATACAAAATTCTGCGCGTTGTTACAATCATTACCTCAAAAATAGCAATTTCTGGAGATATCTTCAGATCGAATTTAGCATCAAATGTGGCACCATTTTGCATCTAGCCCATCCTCCGTATGCGAAAACCCCTCCCCCAGGACGGCGATCCGTATCCACCTAAGTGCCCTCCATCAAATGCTGGTGCCCCCCCCCCCCTGTGCCCCCCAGACTGAAAAGTCTGGTGACGCCACTGATAATGCTATTCTTCATAAGATGAAATTTTGCGTCGGGGTGATGTAAGTCAAATTAAGTTTTGCCCTTCACCGACGTTTAAACACTGTATACTCAGTGTGTTACCACCCGAGTGAAAGTTGAAGAAAAAAAATACTCGGGTGAGCCTCAAACCGTCGTCCTCCTTTCTCCTATACTTTGATTTACATCTCCCGACGCAAAATTTCATCTTATGAAAAGTTAATGCGGTAGCAGCTTCAACGTTAGCTTGGTGGTTGAGTGGTAAGACATCTACACTAAAAAGCAGGAGGTGGTGGGTTCGAGTCCCACCCAAGTGATTTTATTCCATCTTTCGCTCGGGAGGGTTATACGTCGGTGAATATGCTTTTCTTGAAAATGCACATTTCGTCACCGACACCACGAAGTAACACTTTACCGTGTTGAACCATATTTTTTTCGATTTTCAGTTTTTTTGATTTTTAAACATTATTCATCAAGGCCTACCATTGCACGAAGTTTCAAAGCTTCAAGAGCTTTACTTTAATAATTACGCTAAGTATCCATGGCAACTTTTGCGCAAAAGTGACAATTTTCGTTTTCACGAAGTAACACTCAAGTTCCATTTACCATTGCAATGCATGGCGCGCACTCTGCTCATAAGTGAGCAAAAACGTTTTCACGAAGTAACACTCTTCTTGTAATAATTTGTATGAGCGCGCGCGCGCTGACCTGAAGTTCCACTTTCCTCGTGTTTAATACATTGAAGAGTGTTATCTTCTTGAAAACGAAAATTGACAGTTTCGCAGCCTTTTCGGTTTCACGAACTAACACTCATCTTTTTTCTCTTATTTCTTGTTTATTTAATACACAAACGGGTGAAAAACAGCAGATTTAATAAATTCAATTCATCAAAAGTCCACAACGAGAAACCCAACTGAAAATACTCTGTCGTTTTGACGCAAAGTGTTGTTTTTTTTTTTTTACTTTAGTAGCCGTTTTCTCCGATTGCTAGTTTTTACTGGTATGCAGACGGGTGTTACTTCGTGGTGTCGGTGACGATTTGTGTCCCATTTAACCTTATTTTCAATTTTCATCATTTGCCCTTATTCAA
Source organism: Patiria pectinifera (assembly GCA_029964075.1). NCBI lineage: Eukaryota > Metazoa > Echinodermata > Asteroidea > Valvatida > Asterinidae > Patiria > Patiria pectinifera. The sequence continues at coordinate 33,591,741 of CM057147.1, read as the reverse complement.
GGGTATTTTAGTGTCTTTTTAGGTTTTTAGCCATTATCCCGTTGCCCCATCTACCAATGTCTGCATGGAGCAGACGGTCTAACTTGGACCAGGAGACCACTGTGGTTGAACCTTGGAGCTAGAAATGGCTGAACCAGCTGCAAGCAGACGTACATAACAAACGAAAACGAGCTCTTAATTTATGTCTGCTTCTAAAACTATAAACGACTGAAATCAAGACTAATGACAGATACCTTGAAAATCTCGAAACTACTCGCTTACTTTTAGTTCTCGCGATATATGACGTGATTTAATGTACATACAAAAATCACACATTTATGGCAAATCGCCGATACACGGTCAGCCAAAATCATGTAGATCGTTTTTAATACACTTCAGCTTATTCGCACATCTTAGATAATCAACGTTTATAAGAGATTTGCTCAGTTTTGGGCCATAGCAACGGACACCGTATCTAAAACTATTCGGACGGGTTACATTTTACATCAAAATATATATTAATCCACGGTATCTTATTCAGACTATACTTCGCATCCAGAAAACAACCAGGGAATTTGTAAACGATAAAAACAGTATTCATATTAACAATGATTCGATTGAAACAACTATGAGTAAATTAAAGTCGTGTTTAAGTGCGCACTTATTTTCAATTAATTAGTCAAGGGTGTGATGCGGTTGTCAGATCAACTCAAAACAAGATGGCCGCCGCCAAGTGAAGTTGAAGCTGAAACAACCAAGCATTATAAATAACAAGGAATTTGTGTCTTCTGCGTTATGACATTATGAATAAAAATTAAAAGTGTTTTTAAAAATGGATGACGTGAGATTTGAGTGGCTTCGTGACAAGGTCTACTGTGCTCTGGAGGTCGAAGACCCTGAGGTTTTTGAGGAACTTTTGAACCGGGACGATGGCGAGTACGAGAGGGCGCTTGCAAAGTTCCTCAACGAAACTCCCGAGGAAGGAAAGTCAGCTGCAATCTTCTACAAGAGATTACAAGAAGAAGAAATCGAGGTCGAAGTGGAAGTTGGTGCGTTTCAACTTGCCTTTTGTTCGAATGCAGCAAGGAATCCACCAACCATTTTCCTTTTATTTCATTTTTCAGATTTTTTTTTGGGGGGGGGGGAGGCCAGGGGCGGGGACCGAAGGGGGGGGGGGGTTATGGTCTCTGTCTTTGTGTCCATTGTTGGTTTTTCACATTGGTTTATATGGGGTGGGGTGTAAAAAGTTGGTAGTGGATATTTTGCTGGAGGTAACGCTGGCAAACTAACGTTTACTAAAGGTTTGCCGGCGGCAATCCATATCAACAGAGGGCGCTGTACTCTTTAAGATAGGGCTAAATTATAAGATGTATTAAATTCCCACCAAAGTTGTGTAGCACAGTCGGTGCAGTGGTTAAGCAATGACTCTAGTGAGTGGGATGTCCCAATTTCGAATCCTGATCCCCGCCACAATTCCAAGGTTTTTTTTCCCATCCCCAAATAAATAAGAATATTCTTCTTTTATTATTTTAATATGTCTCAAACATTTTATTGCAGAGTATTACTTTTTCTTTTTCAGATTTGTGGCTCTGGAGGATTTTTTTTAAAAGGGAAATAAAGTCCGAAATTATAAAATGGTCTGATTCCCATCTTGTGAATACAAAAATACAACGATAATATTGGCATGGAGCCAGACTAAAATTTGTCACCGGAAATGTTTAAGTAAAAAAAAACAGTAACTGCGCATGTTCAGTGCATATCCGGCAAACTAACGTTTACTGAAGGTTTGCCGTCTCCGGCAAAATATCCACTGCCTAAAAAGTTTCATTTTCTACCATATTTTAAATGTTCAGTTGAGTTCTGTGTCCCACTTTTATTTCATTTTATAGGCTAGTTAGTAGGTAAATAGGCCTAGGCCCTAGGCCCCTATTTTTCTTTTTTATTTTGAGGGAGCAACTATTTTCCATTATAAAAAATCTTTTATCTTTACAGAACCGTCTGAGCTTGATCCCACCCTTGAAGCTCTCAATGATGAGAATGGTGAAGGAGGAGAAGGAACAGACGGCGTCATTTCTGCGCTGGATGGCACTCTAACTGAGGCTACTGTCACTCCAGCAATAGCTGAAACACCGGTGGAAGAAGAGAAAGGAAAAAGTATACACTTGAGAGCCAAGATTTGTTGGATAAATCAATCACAGGATCCAGTTGGATAAAGCTGAGGGCCAACAATACAATGTTGGGGCTGCGGCCTTATTTCTATTGTCTGCCTATATGTTTATCAACCAGGATCATCTTTTTGAAAAAACAGCATTAGTTACTTTTAGGACCCTTCTATGTTTTGAACTCTCCTAAATATCCGGTGAAGGCCAGATTAAATTTGTCTTTCTGATTCATGGCTCTCGTATGAAGGGAAGTAAAGTCTGAGAAGCATTCAGTTGACATATAATCATGCACAATGGTCAACTTAGGTAAGAATACCAACAGCGAAAAAAAAAAAAAGGGGTCCTAAAAGTAGCTACTGCCAGATAAATCCAGGCACAGTTCAAGACCAATGCCACATTGAGGGTATAAAATTATTTGGAAGAAAGGAACATATTTTGAGGTACTTATTTCCATATATAGTCATTTGGGAGAATTGTTTTTTATAAATTGAAAAAAAAAATCAACAGACAAAAAAATAGTAATTAAAATACACCATTACACCAACATCTTTCAATAGATTTGTTTGTAATGTTTTGCAGGTTTTTCTTTTTGTGAGGGGATAGGTAAAAGAACTCACTGGATTTTATTTTCATTTTTAATTTTTTTATATGGAAGGCGGACCTGTAGACCCGTCCTTGCTATGTTGTTCTTAAAACTGACGCTTAGTCAAGAATCACATTTTTTTTTGCAATTTGCAGAGAAGAAAAAGAAGAAAACCAAGAAGGGGTTGTCCTCGGCCAAAGCGGAGGAAGAACCCCCAAAAGAGGAGCCTAAGGAACCAGAGGAGATCAAACCAGAGGATGGAGTGGATGGATTGATGGCGCCCTCACCTGAGAGAGTTCCACAAATGGTACGTCAATCTTGTTCATTGTATCCACCCTGTTCACATACAGCTCATAATATCTTGAAACTATACAAACTTTACCATATCAGGCCTCACAGCAAATCCGAAAAATACTTCTCCCTTTTTTGTATAACTTGGGGGCCTACACATGTATTTGTTTCTTAAAGTAATCTGTATAACCTATAACATTTATATTTTTAGTCTGTCAGACAATTCAAAACAATTGCAAAGAAAAGGTTTAACATTCATTGACCCACTGTATCATAATGCCATAATAACCACATTGTCAATATATGTCTCTTAAGATTGTTTTTTTTACAAGTGAAGCGAACTTTATCTGGTGTGGAGAACTTGAAGCGATTCACTGTATTTCTACAACCTCATGCTGAAAAGTTGAACGGTTTTGCATCCTAAAAACTTATAATTGCCTATATTTTGGCCCTTGGAAAACCTTTAAAAACATAATTCTTGATTTTCAAAACCTACTAAAAATACGAAAAACTTATATTGATGAAGAGTAGAGGGGCACTATGAGGCCTGCTACATTCTAAAAGTACATTTTTAAAAACAAATACTACACAATGCATCCAAATAACGAAAACAAATCAGTCTATATGACCCCCCCTCTGATCTCTATCATGTGCAGAAAATTGTCAAGCAGACGATTGTCCGGACGTTACTCTACATGTGCACTGGAAATGTCCCTGAAGAAGTGTGCAATAACGATTGCGTGTACTTCCTACGCAACACCCCCGGTATGGTCGAGCTTCCTAACACACTGGATGAGGCCAACCACACACTGCCACAGTTCTTTGAGTTTGGAGTGCTGAACGGTAGCTCCTTGACAATGCTGGAACAGGTTATCATGCAGGTAAAGGCATCTGGAATGAATAATCAAACATTGACGGAATCAGTGTTTGGAAGGGAGTTGACGAAAGACCATCAGCACAGCATGAATACCTCTTGTGTTTTACTCCATCAAAATCCATCTCCCACTTCGAGGGATTTTGGCAGACAAGTCATGTGTACCAAGTCCATCAAAATCCACCTACATGTATAGCAGTGGTGGTTTTGTGGTGGATTTTAGTGGATTTGGTCCTGAAGCACGATGCAAAGCAGAGTCAGTGATGGATTTTGACGGACTTGGTACTGTTCTTAGTAAAACTCAGTAGGGAGTTAGGGTTAATGTTTATCTGTTGGTATATTTTGTATCCTGTTTGTTTCAGGCGCTGTTGTCATTGCTTGAGGACAATTAAACTACTGTTGGAAAACAAATAGTGTCATACTTATTTAGTATTAATACCGAATGAAGCCCCTTGATGATTCATTAAAAGGGCCTTGTGGCGTTAGTTATAGAAGTTTTTCATTGTTAAAATAAAAAGGATAGCTCGAAAAGGGAACAAGAATGTAAGTTTTCCCTAAAAAAAAACCCACTTAGATTCTATTATTTTCACTGAAATGAGGAGCAGTTTATTGTAACCTTGCAAATTATAACTGCTATTTGTGAATTCTTGACAGGTTTACATTCCCCTGCTGTCCTTCAATTCCCACAAGAACGGCGAGGCCCCTACGGCCGGTGAGCAGCAGGCAGCACTCTCCTCCACCTCCCAAGAAGATATGGATGAAGATGATGAAGACGAAGAACTCTCACAGCAGAAGAAGCTGGTGGAATCCCAACACCGGGCCATGCTCCGCGATGAATTCCTCATCAACATGCAGAAGTTTGCTACTCACATCAGTCGCACCATCCAACAGATCGAGGGAGAGGTGCGCTTGGATGTGCCCCAGCTCAACCTAGACGGCGATGTTGCTGAGTTGGCTAAAGATGACGCCCTTGTCCACAAGATAGAGACCGCCTGCTTGGAGTGGACCAAACAGATTGCCAGCGCTTTGGAGATTCAGCTCAAGAAGACTCCTCAGGGTGACGGACCGCTGGCCGAGATTGACTTCTGGCGGGAGCGCAATGCTGCTCTCAGTGCCCTCTCGGAGCAACTCAAGCTCCACACCGTCAAGAAAATGCTGGAGATTCTTGCCAAGAGGGACACAATGGGAGACCACGCTGTCTTGCAAAGCTTTGAGCTGAATCGCTCAGAGCTGAACAAGTACCACGTTGAAGCCAAGGATAACGTTCGCTTCCTCAGCACCCTGGAGAGACACTTTAAGAACGTAACCCACGGAGCGGGCTTCCAGATCGTGTTGGACACTCTCCCGTCCATGATGAATGCACTACGGATGGTATGGATTATATCTAGGCATTACAACCGAGATGAAAGAATGGTTCCACTGATGGAACGCATCGCCTGGGAGCTGGCAGAACGAGTGGCTAAGGTCATCAACATTAGGACCATATTCAAGTAAGTCAAAACTTATACAAATAACTCATCTTGTATGTTTAAGCCTGGTCCTACTAAACCTTACATGCCTTACTACACTCTGACTGTGTCAATGAGCTTTACATTAAATCGTCAACCATGTGTTGTTGTCTTTGGGCCTTAGAACCATTTATGACCTGTAAAACTGGCAAACACAGCCATTTTGGAAAGGTTTTGGGGGACATATTATACATGTAAACAAGGATTAAATTTATAAAATGACCCTGTAGTTAGCAAACACTATATCTGCTTTGTCTTTGACTGAAAACAAAAATGAATTAATATTTACAAGGAAGAGGACACTTAATGGTACCCCGAAAAAATTTAGGACTGTGTAAATAAAACAAGTATTCAAGAAAATATTTTGGAACCAGTTACTCTGTTTTAGTGACTGTGTTCCACAAAAACTAAAAATTCAAAGGACATCTTTCCTTTCACACATTTATCAGTAACAGCCTTTCTGGTGACAGCAGTTCAGCTTGAATGTTTCACAACTTTCTTTCTACATATTTGTTTACTTACAGGGAAACTCCATCCCAGATCAAAGCCAGGACCCTGGAAGCCAAGAAGACTCTAGAGCTGTGGAAGGAATGCTACTTTGAAGTCCGAGCCAAGATTGAAGCATCTGGGCGTGACGCGAGGTGGGAGTTTGATCGTAAGCGTCTGTTTGAGAGAACTGACTACATGGCTACAATCTGCCAGGATATCTATGATGTAGCACAGGTAACATAGCAAAATCCTCCCATGGTTTAAAAAGTACAAGGGCCCAATTTTACGGAGCTTCAAAGTGCAAAAATTGGCTAAGAATTGATAATTTTTGGCTATCAAAAACTTGTTACGACCCAAATATCAACGTTTTTATAGCTAGTGGCTGGTTTTGAGCTCATATTTCCTTGGCACATACATGATAAGTAATGCATTCTGCTAAACAGTTCAATGAAGTTAGGTCCTTGGCTTATGTAATGCCTCTCCTTTCTATAGGCCGAGAATGTTACTGGGCTAACTGAAAATTCGATCACGAACAAAATATTCGAATAGCTTTTTGCCGGTTGGAATATTCAAAAACAAAAAACTATGCACATACACACACAGCTGTGATGTTATTTTATCATAAAGTTGCAGTGCTTTATTGTCAGGTGCCACATGTTTTGTTGACGGTAACTTTTTTGTCGATGGCGCTTCGTTGTTCTCATCCTTTTATCAGGTTAAAGCCCTCGACAGTATAAAACACTCACTGCAAAGCATACCCAAGCGGCCCATATCGATTGCCGCACGCCAATTTTAACTTGTGCTTTGCCTGTGACTTTTGACCAGCGTGGCACAAAGGTGCCGCTGGCAGTGTCAAACATCCGAATGTTTGGTCAAATGCAGTTTCAAATAATTGAATACTAAATTATTCGAAAATGGACAGTGCCTACATTTCACTCAACCATAGCAGAATATTATGAAAGTTCCCAAACTGATGACTTTGTTAGATATGTGTCAACATTTAGTTACTGGTAATATTTTGTTCTTGATTGTAATGATCAATGAACTATGCGTGATTGTTTTACAGGTCTTGCAAGAGTTCTACCACATCTTTGGTCCAGAGTTGAAGTCAGTTACTGGTGATCCCCAACGCATTGAGGATGTACTCAAGAGAGTGGATGGACTGGTGGAACCCATTCAAGATGTGAGCTTACCAGTGTTTGTTTATGTGTACCATTATTTCCTCCATATCTTCTTTTATCGATCCTCTCCTGTGTTGAATCCGCATGTAAGGGGAGAATGTGAAATGAAACTGGCAGAAACTTATGGTTCACCTCAAGGCTCTACAAGATTTTATGAGGTTTTACAGGGTTTTATGGGGTTGCTCAGGGTTCAGCCTCGAGTTACAGTGTACATGTACATTTTGCATTCTTTCCAAAACATCTGTCTACGCTTGATTTTCTGTAGAAAAAAAATGAACTTTATCTTTCAGCTTCTTTCAGCTTCTTTCAGCTGTTCAGGTAGCACACACCAGCCTTGCTACCTTGGTATTTTTAGGAAGTTTTTTTAGAATCCTCAAAAATCTAACACTATGCAGTAAACCAGTGGCACATTTTTTGAAGTGGCTGGGCTGTGGTGGCCTGGATCTGTCAAAATCAACTCATGGGTTTTTGTAGGATTTTGAAAGACTTTGGACTCATAGCCATCATAAATTTACACATTTATATCCTCCCACATCCGCAAGGAGGTTTGGGAAGATTTGGAAAGATTGACCAATGTAGAACTCATGAAGCCACACTTTCTGTACATGTGGCTTGTCTACAGAAGGTTCAAGTAGGAAGACTGTACCATTGGGTTACATAGTGTTGGATTTTGTGGGATTTAGGAAGGCACCCATAAAAAATGCCAAGGCAGTAATGTTGCGGTCCAAACTTTTGTCTAGAGCTATGTCTAGCTCTTCAACAATTACAACTACATGGGAACACGCTGACAAAAGCCATAGCTCGGGAGACGCGTTTTCAGACACGACCTCAGTGTCATTTCAATATTGACCTTACACCTTTGACCTCAGGTGAGCTTTGACCCCTTCGGCCTGAAGCACCAGCTCCAGTGGCGTAAGGTCATGGAGTGGTTCAACAAGGAGGTAGCGGCTATCGAAGAAGAGGCCAAACACTTCATCAACGAATCCTTCAAGACGCTGCGCTCGGCCGAGGGAGCCTTTGACATGCTGCTCAAGTTTCAGAACATCCGATCACGGGAGGCCATCAACTCACAGATGATGAAGAAGTTTAACGACATCCTGCTGCAGTATGGGAAGGAGGTCAGTGCGGCATAAAGTCACCAGGAAATATTGCTAAGCGTATTTGTGTATTAGGCACACAATCGCTGGGAACCAGTCGCAAGCAAAAACTTCAAATGACTTTTGGCTGGTCACTGTATTTTGCTGAGCAAATATTTTCTGTGCTTAGCAGCTTAAATTTGACCCAGGCTGTGCACAGGTGTTATCTTTTGCCAAAGAAACATTCGTTCAAGCTAATAAAATTGGTTCAGATAAGATAAAAATAATCACTAGTCATCAGGCATGCAAATTTCCTCAGATCAGCTGATTTCCTCTTTTTTTACTTCCCATGTGTGCCATTGAAAATAGAAAAACACTGTACAAAGTCTGGGAAAAATGTGAATTTCCTCTTTTTTTGTGATTTCCCAGTTGCATGCCTGAGTCATGTAATAACTGCATATTCGTAAGATGGAGTTTAAATCTCTAAATATTGGAAAGACCTTAACTGTTTAGAAACTGATCGTCACAATATAATGTGCATTAAAAACATAAATAAAAATTAATTTGAACTTCGCATCGTTTTGTACAAACATTTTGTAAACCACGTTAAATTGAAAGCAGGTCTCATTCAAGATTTTTCAAAATTTGGCAAATGTTGTTCTGCAGAAATGTTTGGACTCCACTACAGGTCCGGAGATCCAAAATATTCAGTTGGCATGGTGACCAATAATGATTAATAGCATTTATTTTCTTCCACAGGTGGATACAGTCAACGCTTTATTCAAGCAGCACCAGGACAACCCACCTGTCTCTAAGAACCAGCCACCTGTAGGGGGCGCTATCTTCTGGGAGCGGTCTCTCTTCCATCGTATCAAGCACACTATCATCCGCTTCCAGAGTATGGAGGACCTGCTGACCAGCGAATATGGCAAAGCGGTAGGTTTAAGAATGCTGCATTAAAAGCTTAGGCCCATAGCATCATTTGCATTTTTCCCAAAAGTAACCTACCGATTTATTGTCAAAAAACTTACTTTGATTAAAGATCATACTGGTACTAAACAGCCTGCGAAATTATTCTGTGTGGCTTGCTGTCATTCTAGAAGAAATCAAGAACTCAAGGTGATTACCAACCATCAGTCAATTGAATGATTTTTGGAAATAAAAAGTGCCATTGACAACATCGTGTTTCGTGATCAAAAGGTTGTGCATGGTTTTCACTATATTCACTGAGATGAAACTTTAGCAGGTTGGGTTCAAACATTGTTCTTTTGATTTTGAGTGGTGTTATTGGAAACAAACACAAGTAATGAAATGCAAATTATCCTATATGCCTTGAAAACAATAAAACATAGTTGACGTTAAAAAATAAAATATGGCAGAAAAACTGAGCAAAAACTCAAAACAAAATCAACTTGAGTTTCCATGTTGTTTTATCAAAAAGTTTTAATGTTTGATTTCAGTTTTTAGTTTAGTGAATGAAAAACTGCATGATATATCGTACGTCTTTTTAAGTTGTTACTAAATTCAACCTCTAATGATCCTTATCCTCATCTTTGTAAATTACCTTCATTAGGAATTAAAGTGTTCTTCCTATTTTATGATCCACTAATTTTAATGCCAATTTTCCCTTTCCTTCAAGGCTCGGAGCAAGTACCTAGGCGTGGCCCGACAGATGCGAGAGTATGAGGAGAAGAAGTATGAGCAGTGGCGGGAGTACGTAGAAGGCATCTTACCTGGCTTACTAAAGAGGAATCTGCTCACTAAGCCTCCTCCTAGCACCGCTGCGGCGGTGGTGGCTGCCGCTCATAATGATATGGATGGCAATGGAGGAAGCTCGGCTAGCATTCATGCTATGCATGGTGAGAATAAAATTCACTTTATTTGCCGTATAGTTGTGATGCATGTTTAGTTAAAAAATTTTTTTACAACGTTGTCTAATGCTTCCATTAATGAGTATCTTTTGTGCACAGGCGCAGATGTGAAGTATGTAGTAGACTTTGCACCTGAGCTATCTGAGATCGTTGTTGAGACCAAACACATGGAACAGCTAGGCTTCTCCATTCCAGAACTGGCTCGCAATGTTGCATTACAGGTTAGTAGTAAGATGCAAAATCAAGCACAATTTGTCTGTCATCTAGTGAAGTATTTCATTTTAAGTTTGCAACCACGACACAATTGCAGGTTATTATATCAACCAATCAATTATCATATGCAGGGTTTGATTATCCCTAACCTCCCCAACTCCATCAAAATCCACCCCCCCCCCTTTTTTTTGGGGGTGGATTTTGGGGGAATTGGTCCTGCAGGCCTGGTTCGACTAAATATTGATGGAGTATGATGGACTTGGGCCAGGAGGCCTAAAGCAAAGCATGCATTGGAAGCAGTGTGATTGATGGATTTTGGAGGACTTGGTCCAGTACTTAGTAAAACAATAAGGTTAAAGATAAACAATGTTTCTGAAAAATAAGACATGTTACTCAAGTGAAATGCTCCGTGTACTAAAATTATTTGTTTTATTTGTCATATTAACGTTGAGGACCTGCAGAATTTTGAAATAAATTTTGGCATGAGTCATAAGGCCCGTTCATTTAAATAAGGCTGAATTACTGAATTTTTATTGTATATACATGTAGGTCTGAATGAATTTTTAGATTGACTGTGCACGCTTTGGTTGTTAAAAAGTATTCTGTGTTTTTTTTTTTCATTTTCAGGAAGATAAGTACCTTCGATGGAATGACGGTCTGAGGCACATGTTGGGCAGATACCACTCAGCCATTAGCTCAATCAATAATGCTGAGGTAAACTAAAAAGTAACTTCCAAACTGTTCAGAAGATAACAATTACTGAAGTGGTTTTAAGAAAGATGCCCAAGGGCACACTTATTACAGGCTTAGGCAAGGGAATCCAGTTATCCCAAAAGGATAACGAGATCCAAAAAATTGTGAATATATTTTCTCTTTTCTCCAAATGGGCTGAAACTTTCAACAGGTTAGTTGTAATGCATCCTACTTAAGATTTTGAGGAATTGTGTTGCTTCATTTTTTTTTTTAATGCATGAAAAGTAAATGTTACATGTATGTAGGATTTCTGACCTGCCCGTAATTTTTGTCTGGTTTTCTGTATCACGCAGACCCAGTTACTTGACGAGCATCTCAAGGATCTTAGACGCACCTTGAAGTCTGGCCACAAACGCCTCAACTGGAACTCTCTGGGCATCACGGATTACATCACTCGCTGTGAACAGGTAGGAATTGACTACCCATTGCCTCTATTATCCCTCCTAGTGGGAAGTCGGTTTTCAGAGAAATGTGTAAAACCCTAAAACCCTGCAGGTCAGTTTCAGGTGAAGGGATATGAAGTGTTAAAGTAACTGTGCCACACAGAGAGTCACTGCACAAAAAACAACACTGTGGAGAGCAGTGAAGCGCAACTGAATCTGCCTGCTTGCCCTGAGTTTAACCACGCAAAAGAATTGTGCAGGGATTTGAAGTGTTATCCATACTCCACAGAAAATTTCCTCAAATGGAATTTGAATTGTGGGTGCTAACTCTATGGGCAAAACTGGTTTTGCTAAACTTGTGAAGTGCTGAAGACTAGGAGGGTTGATGATCCACAAGTGGTTTCCAACCGTCTTGATCAAAATATATTGGAGGGACTGGGAACCAGCCAACTTTGCACTCATTTGGCAAAGGCTAACACCTATTACAGGATGGTGTTCCAGAGTTATGCAGAACCAAATAGTATCAGGAGAACATAGTTCCATCCAAATAGAGTTGGGTTCCAGACAGGCTGACTTTATGTATTGATATGAGACTCTGGAGTAGCTTTAAAGACTGAAATATTCCATATTTTGAAGAAGTTGCTTCTTACCGTTTCAAATGTCGAACTTTAACTTCTTCATTTATTCATCGTCTTTTAGGCCATCTCCAAGTTTGAATCACTCGTCAATCAGATCCAGAAGAATGCCAAGGACATTGATGCCCGACTCAAGGCAGTGGAGCATGCCAACCTGTTCAAGGGACCTGTCAGCCAGATGGAGGGGCAAATATTTCCTGGTTGCAAGGTACAAGACAGGTGTCTAGAAACAGGTGTCTAGAACACCTCAAATGAATGAAATTTAAAGTAGCTCGCAAGCGGAGGCTGTCGATGCTTTAATCTTTGCGAAACAGATACACTGAGAAGTTGATTTTGTTCGCTAATTTGAAATTCATCTATTAAGATTGAATCACTAACGAAGCCTTTTTATACACATATGGATTGATTTTACCACCTTTATTTCTTGTCAACTCAAAACAATGATCTCAAGTTGTATTAGGCTTGGACTTCTGAGTTATCTTTAAACTTGGATAGAATTAATAGTAATGCCCTTCAAAACATTTCATAGATTGACCGTACTAAGACAACGGAAGGTGTTCGCGCTACAGTGAACCAACAATTATTTTCTGGCCTATTTTCAACCTCATGGTCAAATTAAACATGTCAAAACCTTGAGAACTGTTGAACCCTTGTTGACTAGAGTAAAAACATGTAACAACATCTTAACAATTGTGACTTTCACCCATGATACAATGCAAGTTAGTAGAAATATGTGCTGTGCATTGTTCTGTAGACAAAACCGGGCACTTAATCACTGTACACTCACAAGGCCCCCTTCAATGGAGAAACCATTGTGCATGCTATTGTACAAAGCAACTGCCCCATGATGGATTTTCTGAACAATAGCTAGCACAATGTTTTCGCCATTGAAAGGGGCCTTCGCAATAGAAGGGATACCGTACTCGGATTGGTCTATATTATGTATCACTTGCATTTAACGAGAAATTTGAAATGGAATTGTAAAATGCCTGACTTTTTTCCATCCCTTTCAGGAATACTATGACCACATTGAGCGTGAGCGCATACACACCTTTGAGCAACTGGCTCGCAGGTACCGTGCTATCGGACCCTTACTCACCAAGATGGAAGGCTTGGTAGTCCACACGAACACAGGCAGATCACCCAGGCTGCAGGCTTACTATGCTTACTGGGAACGCAGGGTGTATGACTCATTGACAAAGGTAGGTTGTCCTGAGTGGAGGAGGGCAGAGTGGTTGGGGGCACGGGCAAGTGGGTAGGGGTGCGGGCAAGTTGGTTGGGGGTGCTGGCAAGTGATTGGGAGCACGGGCAAGTGGGTAGGGGTGCGGGCAAGTGGGTTGGGGCGCGGGAAAGTGGTTTGGGGGTGTAGGCAAGTGGTTGGGAGGTGCAGGCAAGTAGGTAGGGGGGCACAGGCAAGTGGTTTGGAGGCGCGGGCAAGTGGGTAGGGTGGGGCACACAGTGATGCCCATAAACTGTCAAAACGGATTTTCTTATTTTGATTTGCTGTCTTTCTCTACAGCTGGTATCTCGTAATCTGATTGAGTTCAACAACGCCTTGATCACGGACAAGCCCCTGTTTCAGATTGATGCTATGTTGTCGGCTCCAGAGATCATCTTGGTACCAGCAGCTAATGAGATCTATAAGCTGAGCATGCAGTGTGTCCGGGACTGCGTTGAAGGGTAGGAATAAACGTTGGCAAAACTTCTTTTAATCAGTGTTGTAGTCAAGTCCTTCAAAAGTAAATCACAAGTCCATCAAAAGTCCTCACAATTCCATCACAAGTCCTCATGAGTCCATTACAAGTCCTCACAAGTCACAAACTAGTCAATCACAAGTCCTCACAAGTCCACAGGTCCTCGCAGATCCTCACAAGTCCATCACAAGTCCTCACAAGTCCATCACAAGTCCATCACAAGTCCATCACAAGTCCATCACAAGTCCTCACAAGTCCTCAGAAGTCCATCAAAAGTCTGTCACAAGTCCTTACAAGTCCTCACAACTCCTTGTAGGTCATCACAAGTCCATCACATATCATGCTGTCTCAACAAAGTTCGATAGAACATAAATAGCTTAACCCCATTTACCCAAGTTTTGTATTTCATGCCATGTACTTTATCCAAGGACTAAGAACTTTGTGCGCTGGATGCATGGCACTTGCATCGAGACCCCACCGCAGAATGTGGAAGGTGAAGATGAGCCGCTTATCTTTAGTTTCTTCTCTGACATCTCGGCAGACGGCAGCATCATCGACCTCGTGGTGCAGAGCTCCAATCAGATCCAGAAGACACTGACCAGCCACTCTAAGTACCTCAGCAGGTAAGGGGTGACCATCTTGGTCTTGTACCCAGGGGGATGGGATAAAAGATTGGTATAAATTAGGCTATAACATCAGAGGCATCAGTCTAGTTTTGGTACCAAGAGAGATGTGTATAGTTGAGTGTAAATGGGTTGTCATATCAGAGGCACCAGCGTGTTTGTGGATCTTTGATTTCAGATGTATCTGTCTCTTTTCCTTTTTTGGTTTTACAAATCATCGTTTTTTAATGTTGAAGCAATTTTGGCTGGTGTGGGTTCCTAATTTGTATTGCCAACTGAGTGACAGAGCCTTAGAAACTGCGACAGAACATACCATGCAAAAAGAATATTGTTCTTAAAGGACTATTTTGTGTTGGTGTGTTTTAGATGGAAGAGATACCGCCCTCTATGGAAGCTAGATAAGACCATCATGTTGGAGAAGTTTGCCATTAAGAAGCCGACTTGTGTGGCCTACGATGACAAACTCCAGTTCTATTCCAACTTGGCCAAGGAGGTCAGTTTAATAGAAGTCTTTGTGAAAGTTCATAACAAAATTTAACATCAAAGGCTATGAAGATGCAGATGCAACATGTAGTATGGTGTGATAGAGCAGATATGGGAGGTACACATTTTTGCTCAAAAGCATATTGTTTTAGCATAAAAAAATTCTGGAGAACTCAGCATTTTATTTTAAAATGGCTATACTGTTGGTGAAGATTCTTGATTTTAAAGAATTTGTTTTCTTTAAAATCTTGTGAAACAAGTGTTGCCACTCTTTTCTTAAATCCTGTCAAGTCTATTTTTTCTAATAGAAAAAAAATAGTTTGTCCAAAGTCTTGTCTATGTCCAAATTCTTGTCTAACAATAGGGATTTTTTTATATGATGACAGATATTTTTATCGGTCATCATTGTATTTTTTCCTGAATAGGTGGAGAGCTAGTCACATATAAACAAGTTGTTCAAATGTTCAGACCAACCTTTCAGTGTTGACCAATATTTTGTTGTCCCATAATAGGTTGGGAACCAGCCTAAGATCAAGGACCAGGATTCCATTCGTCTCCACATGGGCCTCCTAGCAGACACTGTCAAGGACCACGCCCAGAAATGGGTGGAGTCCCTGGGAACGTTACTCAAGGATACGGCTAGCGAAGACTTGCATGGGCTATCCACAGAACTGACGGTGAGTCTGGGCACATGGGCGAAGGGACTCAATCACAGAATTGGGAAAATGGCTGTCCAGATTTGCTTTGGTACATCTGAAACAAAGACAGTAATCTGATAGTGAACAAATATCTACATTACCGATTCAGTGTTAATTTTTTATAGGTACTGTTAGAACTCTTGTAAGTTTTGTGTGTTAAGATTTTTGGGGGTGAAACTTGAAACTAGCACGAATGTACACTTTTAGAGAGACTTACAACTTCCTCCACTTCACAGACCCTATCCACAGACCTCAAGAAGACACCAGACACACTGGAAGATCTGAAATTCGTCCTTCGCATCATCTCCGACATCAGAGACATGTCTCTAGATGTGGAGATGCGTATCAAGGACATCTTGGAGCGTTACCGCACCCTCAAGATGTACCACATCGAGGTCTCAGATGAAGAGAAGGAGATGTGTCGTAACATCAAGCAGATGTGGGATGATCTGTTCATGGAGTCCAAGCACGTGGATGCCAGCTTGATTGTAGTCAAGAAGAAATTCACCGAGGTAAGGAGAGGTGTCGCTTCGTATTATGGGCTCAATGCTCAAGTACCCCCTCAAGGGTAAAAAAAGGGGAGTTGGGGGAGACCATTGGAAGGGCTATTCAAATGCATTGCTGATGACGCCTGACACAAAAAGATGCTACGGCTTTGTGCACATAAATTAAGTCATGCATACTTCGCACTGGGATCCAGCGTTTGTTTATGGTGTAAATCGAGGACACACACGTGCAACATCGTCGATAAATGGAAGACAGAAACCGAATTGAGGACTCCTCGGTTGGAAAACGTGTACAAAACCAATGAGAGCTGTTGCAAAAATGTTTGAGTACAAACAAAGGAAAAGGGGAGAGGAACAAAAGAAAATCCTTGATTTACACCATAAACAAACGTGCTAGTACGCGTGTGTGTGGCGTGTCCCGTCCATTTGGTTCAACAGCAGCAACAACATCCACAGCAAAGCAAGTACCATTAGTAGCAACAACAACAGTATCCACATTAGCAGCAGCTGCATCCAATAGGTTGCAATCGTATGATGTCAAAGTACCATATGACACTCCGGTTTGCCCTTGATCAGCCACCAAGCGTTTGGTTAGCAACAATGTCATGTGTTGTAAACTAGACAGTAGGACTTATTTTCACGTAAAATGACAGCAAATTCTGTATCAAGTGGCACAATGGTCACTACCTGAGCCTTGTATGGTTGTCATTATCGTGCTGACCTAGAACTGGTTGTTGGCTCCGTGTTTTTTTTCACATTTTTTGCCATCATCACAGCTTTGAAGGCTTGCCAACAACCTACTGCGCTCAGTGCTATACGATCTTTGCCTACTACAATGGCGGCGCCGACTTTTCGGTACTGGGATGTAGGCTGGGTCATATGGATCAGTGAGAGCCCTTTGTTTAACAGCAGCAGAAATAGTAGCAGCTGCAGCAGCAGAAACAGCAATATCCACAACTGGAGCAACATCAACAGCAAGCAGGCATAGCAGAAGTAGCTGTTTCACTATCTACAGCGGCACAATAACAGAGTGCATCTTGCATGGCACATCATTCTTACTTAGTCACTTAAAAGCTTGCTAAGGTTCAGTAATAAACACTAATAATCCGTCTTTTTCCATTACCTGCGTTCAGATCACACAAGACCAGATCAGTAACTTCAGCACCGAGCTGAACAACTTCCAGAGCAAATTCCGTCTGGAGGGACCGGGAGCAGTTGGAAACAACTTGGACAAAGGTATGGACAATCATCTTGTTGAATCACATGTGTTTTTGTCATAAGCTGGTGTTGTTTCCTTCACTGCAAATTCCATCAACAATACACTTATCGAATATTGGAAAGTGAGTGCCAGTTATTTGGCAGCTTAATACCAAATACACTGTAAACATTTTGGATCCGCTGTTTAACAGTAAAGATACTGGATTTCATGTAAAAGTAATAATGAACTCCAAAGGTTTGTTTAGATCTTATTGACTGCTGTCAAGTACGTATAGAGTCTTTGAGCAAGTACCAAAAGTCAAACAGCAGTTTTTGACTGGTGTTCATTCAGTGTAGGTTAGTCAAGCTAAAGTCTACCATATTTCAGTACAGATGTTGGACACCATTTGCCAGGTTATTAGAAATTCGCCTGTTGAAATTTCAGCTCAGTAGCATTTCAGCTCTGCAGCTGTCATCAGGGATTCCAATGGAAACCAGTTTTAAACTGTTTGGGCATACTCTGGGTAAAGAAATGTAATACATAAATAAATACGTTCTGAGAAAACTGTGAAAATGCATCTTCATTTTTCCTAGACTTATATTAAGCAAGTTTTCTGTTGAAAGACCTCTCTTCCAAAATGTCCATTTTGACTTGCACCCTTTTATGGTATGATTGCCCGTTCGTCACAAATAATTTTCATTCATGGATATGTAAACGATTGCAAACTAAACTATCTTCGGTTAATATGGAGCAGTATTTGAGAAATAAGCTCTTTTTCTTTTTTTTTGCAAAGAAATGATGGCAATTCCTCTTTTCTTGAAAATGACGGCATACTAGGCGCAGAGATCTCACAATCAAGTAGGATATTTCATAATATTTTGGCAGTGCGATTTTTGAATGTTTGCAGATTCAGTCCATGATTTGTAATCAGCGTGTTTGTATGTTTGTAGGTGTTGAGATCTTGGAGTCCTTCAAGCGAGAGTTGTCCATGTATGAGAAGGATCGTCAGGAACTAGCTAACGCTGAGAAACTCTTTGATCTTCCCATCACCATGTACCCTGAGCTGCTGCAAGTACAGAAAGAGATGACTGGTTTGGATAAAATCTATGAAATCTACAAACAACAAAAGGTATATTCAATAGTGGCTTTTCCCCATCAGTGGTGTTTTATAAACACTGTATACTCAGTGTTGTTTGAGTGCTTGTGAGAGAACATTAACAAATTGGGTGGCTAGTGCGTAAGCATTTGCCTCTCACCACTGTGGCCCTGGTTTCTTACCGACTCGGACCATATGTGAGTAGAGTTGTGTGCTGATTCTCTCCTGTGCCACCAGGGTTTGTCTCCGCATTCTCCGGTTTTCCTCCCTCCGCAAAAATCAAATACTTTCAATCTCTGGCTGCGCTCCGCGGTCATATATGAGTCGTATGGATGGCTTCCAAAGGTGCCTTTTCATGCCTTTGGCTCGACCACGTTGTGGCTGCGTCCTTTGCAATTCAGTGTCTCCCCCAAATTATTATTGTTATAATTATTAACTACTCGGGAGGGACTCGAATCCACAACCTCCTGCTTACTAGTGCAGACGTCTTACTTCTCAACCTTTGAGCTTGCCAGGGTCAGCTGGCTGGTTCCAATCTGATTTAGTAGTGGGTACTGCAACCAAACATGAGATGAATAGTACTCGCTGCTACATTTCTAATTGCTTAGCATAGAAAATTTTGGCTGAGCAACACGGGATATATAATTTTTGCTGATTTATTTTCACTAAAACACATGACTTTGCTGAGTAATTTTGTACTTACTAGTTCCTTAAAATTGAGCCAAAAGTCTATAGTAAAGTTTCGTTTCTCTTATTTTTCCCTTAAGGCTGCCCGTGAGGAATGGGCCCAAACACTCTGGGCAAACCTCAACGTCAATCACCTTGTAGACGGCATCGATACCTACATCAAGAACCTGAAGAAGCTACCCCGGGAGGTCAAGAGTACCTCCACGGCACACATGGTGGAGGGACGTATGAAGGAGTTCAAGGATTCCATCCCGCTGTTTGTGGATCTCAAGAACGAAGCCCTCCGAGAAAGGTCAGAATCTACAAGCAAAAACTCACATCAGTTTCAGACTGGTATTCCAGTGTCGCATCAAACCACATTATTCCAACGATTTGCATTAATTACTTGAATAGCTCGTTTAAAACAATAAGGAGTGACTACGTTGAATGACAGACTATTTGAAGCCATTCAGAATGACTTTAGAATCTAGTCAATGGAAAATGAACACATGAATTTTACCTTTCTAAAACTTAATTAATTTGGGTGGACTCAATCGTTCCAGGTCTTATCTTTTTTTGTTGGATGCAACTCTGGAGCACTGGGGAGTGTTTATTGTGTGGTCGACTGAAGGTCACTTTCAAATATCTGAATAAAACAAGAATTAAATTGTTAACTAACAAGTTAGTTATTAATTGTGTTATTTATTACACTTCTCTTATCCTTCTCTATGATATGGTTACCTTTTTAAAGTTTTCTATTGGTTTGTTTAAAAATGAATGTACATCATTCAGGGTTTTTACTGCACATTTTAGGGAGGCAGACTTTGGATTTAATGGATTACCATCAATTTAATTTTTGAGTATCGTTAACATTAATGCTACGAATGTTCCTCCTAGTGTTCTCCATCAATTTTCCCTTTGTAACTTTTGAGCGGGTACTTGTGAACAAGAGCTCATACTGATTCCGTGGATATATCTTTGTAACCTTTGACCTCTTTGACCTTTTGACCCCCACACCAGGCATTGGAAGGAATTGATGAATAAGACAGGCAAGTCCTTTGACATGAACCCTGACACGTTCACACTGGAGAACCTGTTTGCTATGGAGCTACACAACTACAAAGATGTCATTGGGGACATAGTGACTAGCGCATCCAAGGAATTGAGCATTGAAAAGGTATGGTGTGCCTATCAAGACAAAAATATCATAACACTTTATTGAAGTGTGTTAATCCTTTCTTTAGCTGGAGTGGCTTGTGCGTAAAGCGCTCGTGCGGATCACATGTGAGTAGAGTCATGCGTTGGTTCTTTCCTGTGCCACGAGGGTTTTTCTCCGGGCCCTCCGGTTTTCCTCCCTCCGGAAAAATCAAACACTTTCGATCTCAGGCTGTGCTCCGTGGTCATATATGGGTCGATGTGGCCGGCAGCCATAGGCGCCTTTATGTGCCAGCGGCCCGACCACGTTGTAGCCGCGTCCTTCGCAATGCAGCATACCAGCTGTGAGTAAGGATGATTAGCCTCCCAAATTATTATTATTATTATAATTTCTTGGATTAGCAAAGCCTAAACATTTGCTAAGCTTACAAAAGTATGAGGGAAACACTCAAAATAAACGTTTGGAATAAAATAGGTTTATTAATACCTTCCAAAATTGTATGTTTGCTTCTAACTGGTTATCGGTGTGATTTTGCAAATCATTTTCATCTCCGTAAAATTGGCTGCTGGTTAATCAATTAATCAATCAAGTCGAGGCCCTTTGGCTTCGAGCCTGGTTTAAAGAAGCCTAATATCTCTACATTTTACACAATACATCATTGATGGTTTTATAATAAATAAATGTTTTGGTTGTATAGTCAGGCGCAGACATCCAGGAATTTTTTGCATTGGCTTATCTAGCTCCCAGACAGGGTCTGGAGTGCTGAATGGTAACACATAGCAACCAATGAAAACTGGTTGAATAGATGTTTTTATAGGCTGATGTAATCCTGTGCACACCTATGGTGGTGTTGGCCAGAGTAGCTTAGTGTAGTAAAAATGAGAAAACTCCTGGTCTGTTGTTAAAACAGCTCACCATATGTCAATGATTTGTTCCATCCCAGGGCATCAAGGAGGTCAACGACGTCTGGGAGAACATGAAGTTCAGCGTCAACAAGTACATGAAGGGTACCCAGGAGAGAGGTGTCATCCTGGGCTCGGTGGATGAAGTCATGCAGATCTTAGATGATAACTCTATGAATCTACAGAGCATGTCGGCATCTCGGTTCATCGGGCCGTTCTTGAATACCGTGCAGACATGGGAGAAGAGCTTGTCACTGATTGGTGAAGTTCTGGAGGTGAGGCTCATCTGAATTATATGGCTATGGCTTGTAGTTACACATGTGCCTATGGAAACAGCTGAAGCCACTTCTAATAGATATGTGTGTTACTGTTAGCCATAGCCAAGTGATTCAAATACAGCTTAAGTCTGAAATTCGCTAAGCATAGAAATATTTGCTTAGCAGATCCAGGTTACCAGCCAAATGTCCATGTTATGTGTATTTGCTTGTGACTGGTTCTCTGCATATTTTGCTTAGGAGATAAATTTGCCAAGCAATATTTTCTATATATTATTTGAGAGCTATGACATTGGGTCCAAAAAGGATAAGGGAGTGGGAGGAAATTGCCTAACTGTCGACCACCAAGTTTTTAGCAGCAATGAAAGTTTAAGGTATTTTGGATATTTATTTTGTTTGTTTTCCCTGATGTTTGTTTTTCCAAGGTGTGGATGGTTGTCCAGCGTAAGTGGATGTATCTTGAGAGTATCTTCATCGGCGGTGACATCAGATCACAGCTGCCTGAGGAAGCCAAGAAGTTTGACGCCATCGACAAAACCTTCAAGAAAGTAAGTCCTTCGATAACCCCCATAGTAAAATCTTTTGTTTAGGCCAAAAAAAACAATATTCGGTCTCTGGTCAAACCAAAGTTCCGGAATCAACGCGGCCACGCGGCTTTTTTTTTTTTTTTTGGTTTTTTTCTTTTTTCTTCAAGCTTGGATTGTACAGACAAGGTGGGTACTATTTTGCTTTTTTGGTGTCCTCATGTACGTACATTGGTGTTCTCCATAATTTGCCTTGGTGCTTTCAATCATTTGCCTTGGTGCAATTTCCCATTCCTTGGTGCTCTTTGGTAAAAAAAAATTGAGGAGGTGCGGAAATAGAGGGCGCTGTTGGAGCTACCGCGGAACATTTTGGAAGAAAAAAAGATCGACGCGCATGATTAAAATCGACGCGCGCGCTGACCAGAGACCGACATATTTTTTTTTTTGGCCTTAACATCAGAAATAAAGAAGCACCTTATATTCTGTGTAGCCATTGAATTTGTTACAGTTTTACTAGAGTTGCTGCCAGTTCCACAAGTCAAATCACAAGTCAAATCACAAGTCATTCACGAGTCAAATTGCAAAGAAAAGCTCAAGTCAGGCCACACGTTAAAGGGAATGAACTATGACAACTGAATGCCTTTGTCAAACTTCATTTCAATAGCTTGTGAATTGACTTCAAACTTTTTAAAACTTGGCTGTAACTCTGGTTTTTATTCAAACATGAGTAAGGCCAAAACACTAAAGTCTTCAGTTTCTGGTATGGAGCTTGCCCCAAAAGTGGTGCGGTGACACGGCTTTTTTTAATTATTATTATTTTTTATTTCTTCAATTGTCGACTGATGACTGCAAATGGTACACGACTAAATTGAGTGCATAATGTATGGGAGCTCAGAGAGGCCACATAAAGCTTATACTCGATCGTTACCCCATTTAAAAACACGTTAAAATTGTGCAGCAGCAGGATTCCAGTCAAACCAGTGAGTTTGGCGGTTTTGAGACATCATCTTACATTGAAAAAAACCTTTTTAATTTTGCCGACGCGCATGGCTACGGTGACGCACGCGCAGACCAGAATCCGAACCCTTTTTTTTTGGGCCTAATACTGTGGCATAATGGTTATAATTGGTACTGAGTTTTCAGGAGTTTGGGGTTCGAATCCTGTTCGCAAACCCTATCGTTTGAAATCCTGTAAAATGTTGTAAGATTTGAAATATGGTATTCATTGACAGCTATTTTCTTTTATGGTAATATGGAAGATTGCTTAGGGTTAGCAGAACCATGAAATCGGGATAGACTGCACACAAACTTTACTCTCTGTTCTGCAAAATGGATCAAGATGAGTTTGGAAAATGCTTTGATTCTATGGCTAAGGGATAACCTAAGTATGGTGTAAATGATAACCTAGCGTATGTCACACAGTCAGTGTAGTTTTGATAATCTATGGTTTCAGTCACAACTCAAGATACAACCTGGATAGGTATTTGCAGTTGACAAGATTGAAATCCAACCTCAAGTATGGTTTGAACTGTTTCTAGATCATGCAAGAGACGGTAGCCAACCCGCGCATCAAGGATGCCTGCCACGCATCCAACCGCCTTCAAGACCTAGAGATGATCAGTACTGGCTTAGAGAAATGCCAGAAGAGTCTGAATGATTACCTGGACTCCAAGAGGAATGCCTTCCCTAGGTTCTTCTTCATCTCTGATGATGAGCTGCTGTCCATCCTAGGAAGCAGTGATCCGTCCTGCGTGCAGGAACACATTATCAAGGTGAGTAGGATCTGTGATCAAGCACCTTGTGAATGGTGACATAAAGAGATTCAAGCAAACTTGAATGTCCGTGGGAACAACAGTGTCACTTCCCACAAACCACAGGCCATGTCGCACTCCGCGTATCATGCTATTGTAAGACGTTTGAACTATTTCTACTTCTTGCACATGTAAAAGGATAGCCACTGCTAAGAATGTGTACAGCGCCTGGTTCCAGCCTTACTGTTTGTCAAATTTTCTTGAAGATAATTTCCTTGTCCTACTCTAGCTCATGGAACACGGAAAATGTAGTCCCACATGCCATAAGGCCTTCAGCATCGTGGCACGGGACACACGCCTGCTACAATATTCTGTGTTCCACTCGTGCTTGTGGGATAACTAACAGTGTACATCAGTCATACATGTTCCAACCAGTGCATGGACACACCGTGCCCAGCACACTGGACCTTTCTTGAGTAGTCACACAATGCACTTTGCTGTTTCTAAATGGAGTCAATTGTCCAAGGCTATGCAGAGACTTGGTACTAGCCTGTCTTGCTGTCATTGTCCAGCAAAACCTGCCTTACCTAGGAATGCACTCTGAAATACATGAATAAAGAATGAATGAATGAATAAATAAAAGCAAATAGATGAACAGCAAAATATAACAAGTTTTTACTGGGCTTCTGATAATCACTTTAGCAACTTAACTTAGAACGCAGGCTGTGAATAGTTGACAAAGTTCATCTTTGAATTGAAAAGTTAGTCCCTCTCTTGTTATCATACATATCTGTTTGAAACTTGCTCGGAGTTCCTTCCAATTTCCTTAAAGTTGCATAGCAAGGAGACTTTCTTAGTAACAAAAATAACTATTGTGCTTGTGTGATTCCACAGTTAACTTTCATTTCCCTTCATCCACCTTTTCCACAGATGTACGACAACATCTCCTCGCTGCGTCTTCAAGAAGGCAACAATCGTGAGACCCTGGTGACAGCCATGATATCGGCCGAGGGTGAAGTGATGGAATTCCGGCAGGCTATCCCTGCGGAGGGACGGGTTGAGGATTGGATGACTAGCGTGCTGGTGGAGATGAGACGAACCAATCGACTGATTACCAAGGAAGCCATCTTCACTTACTGCGCCGACAATGTTACCAGGTTAGTGGAAACAAAAGGCTCTTGCAAACTATCCAAAATTGCTGCCTTGTACCTGGGTCCGTCAGGAAGATATTTTGGACCCCTTTCACACTAGCAAGAATCTAGCACGGCTTCTACTCAAGTCCAGCGCTCTACACGGGTGTAATCCAACCCTGGTCATGACCAGGGTTCAGAGGCTCAACCCGGGTAGAAAATCTAGAAATCACAGCTGACCCATGTACGCACTGGTGTAAGTGCAAATGGTATGCCTTGTTGATCCATGTTCATTCAGACCCGATTCCACTCTTAATCGGCCGGTGTTGATTTTAACACGGGTAGGCGAGACCATACTCTAAAAAGGCCTGAACATGGACCGGATAATCTCTGTCTGTACAGTTTGATATTCCAAACCCACTAAATTCAATGTTCGCTGTGGAATATTAGCTCGAAATAAAGATTTGATAGTTTCTTGCATTTGTGCAATTAATCCAGGCATAAGTCAGAAACAATCATTGCCTTACAAAAGAAAACGCACATGTTCTTAAATTTGAGGTGAGCATGAAGTTTGTTAAGTCAAAAGAGTATTTTGTATACATGTATGTTTAACCTGTTTGTGATCGTTCATAGTGCCACACTAATGCACCCACACATGTTCTTCATTATGTCTGACATGTGTGCAATTATGCATGACGTGTGACTGGAACATGCAGAGGAGCATAGGCAAGACGAACGTGTTGCCTGCATGCGCAGTGGATGGAGTTAATGACTAAATCTAGAAGGGTCCTTTCAGTGCAATATAGACTCCATGCAAAAGTACCCCCTCAGTGGTTACAAAGAGAGAGTTTGGAGGGACCACTGACATCACAATGGGAGAAACACTTGTACACATTGGCACCGTACCCCTACCGCTCGCATGAAGACGCTACACGTATGAGCACATTTAATAAAGAAACTATTCGTGCCTACTTATACTGCCCTACGCACCAAAACCAGTGGTCTTGTGCGCGCCCAGGCAGTGTGTCCCTTCCATAGAGCTCTAGTGAGTGATCAAACAGCCCATTGTATGTTTTGAGATTTTTATTTATTTGTGCATTGTACACTGTGTCTGAGATTTTTAAATGTTAAATAATAATTTGGATTTTTAAACTTCCTCATCCTAATATCCCAAATTATATTCCAAACTTTATTGTGGATTCCCATTCCCTTCCCGAATAATGTAGCCTTTCCCTACCCACCATATGTCCTTTCCCCCTACCACTCACCCAATTTCTTACTGCATCTTAATGTGTTAATCATGTAATTGTTGATTTGCTATTTTATCAATTTTGGGGTTATCAATTTTGGGGTTATTACTGCATCTTAATGGTTAAACATGTAATTGTTGATTTGCTATTTTATCAATTTTGGGGTCCTTAACTTTTGCTTCATCATTGTAATGATTACTTTTTAGTATTGTTAAATTAATGCATTCTTAATATATATTGTTACAGCTTCACACAATTCCGCTACAGGTGGGGAGAAAGCTGATTTAATAAACCATTTATCAATCAATCAATCAATCTACTACTCATGCACATAGTCCATTGATTTCATTTTGTTGTTCTGTGGTTGATATCCAGGGTGAACTGGATGTACAAGTACCAAGGCATGGTGGTGCTGGCTACCAACCAGATCTGGTGGACCTGGGAAGTGGAAGACGTCTTCAATAAGGTGGTCAAGCTAGGAGATAAGACAGCAATGAAGAAATATGCCAAGAAGATGCACCAACAGATTAATGATCTTGTCGTACAGGTATGGTGTTAAGGTCTATGTCGTAGCTTTGCCTTGGTAGATGTTGTGAACAAAGGAATCCCAAAATTAAAATGCAGCTGTCTTGTAGCTTTTATAATGTTATTATTCTGTTGTAAGTACAGGCATATTTTGGGCAGTCTTGAACTCTAATAACTTACTCTGGTGGAATTTGAACCAGTGACCACTTGCTTGCAAGAGCAGGTGTTTCAGCCACATGAATACATGGTTTGCTGGGATACCCTGGGCTTTGAATATGATATTGTTACATCGTCTAGAATTAACCCATTAGCACATGTAATACATCATATTTACACTGTTCTTCTTGATGAATGCTGGGGCTGTTTAGGGCAGTACTTGGAATAATAAGTTAATGATATTTGATAGATTTTTGGCATTTTAATAAGGTTTTGCCCTTAACAGGTTTTTTTTTTTGGAATGTGGTGTAGTGGTTAGGGTTTGTGACTCATGATCAGAGAGTCAGGGGTTCGAATCCAGTTGCTGGTCATATGTTGTGTCCTTGCAAGCCACTTCACCCCACTTGCCTCTTTCCACCCAGGAGTACAAATGGGTACTGGCTGTAGCTGGGGAGTAACCTGCGATGGACTGGCATCCCATCCAGGGGGAATAGAAATATTTTCAGTCGTTTCATGCTACTGAAACCGGAGACAAATCCCGGCCTGATGGGCCACATTGGCTCGTGACAGACTTCACCTACCTACCTTAACAGATTAAGTGTAATAAACTCTGTATACTCAGTTATTTCTAAGAGCTCGTTAAAAAAAAATGAAATGAAAATTACAGGAGTTAACTTGGGTTGGACCTGAACCCATGACCTGCTTATGGTTGCTGGCTGACTCAAATCTAATGTTATACTGTATTCATTCATGAATTTATTCCAATGAAATGATTTCTCTTTCATGCTGCGTGTGATGCGTCCGTTTTTCTACTCTCTCCTTTCTCCAGGTGCGATCACCCTTGTCCAGTAACGATCGTAAGAAGTACAACTCTGTCCTCATCATTGATGTGCATGCCAGAGATATCATTGATGGCTTTGTCAGAGACAGGTAGGTTTATTCCCAACAGATTAAAATTATAGACATTATTGGAATAATTACAGACATTATTGGAATAACTGCAAAGAAAGGTTCTACAATATGAAAAAAGCTAGGGGCTAATTTTGTGAAGATGTTTAAATTGTGGGGTTTAACTGTGTACTTGGTGTTGTCCAAGGGCTTGCAAAAACAAATTCACAAGCTTACTCGGGTGGGACTCGAACCCACAACCTCATGTTTACTAGTGCAGACGTCTTACCACTCAACCACTGAGCTTACAAGGGTTCAGATTTGATATAGGAGTGGGTACAGCAACCTTCATTTCATGAAGGCACTGGTGTAAAGATTTATTGAAATTTTTTAAATGTCCTTTCATGAAAATATTAATGATTGATTAGGCCAAAAAAAAAAAATTCGGTCTCTGGTAAGACCAAAGTTCCGGAATTGACGCGGCAACGCGGCTTTTTTTTTTTTTTTGCTTTTTTTTTTTCTTCAAGCTTGGATTGTACAGACAAGGTAGGGTACTATTTTGCTTTTTTGGTGTCCTCATGTACATTAGTGTCCTCCATAATTTGCCTTGGTGCTTTCGATCATTTTCCTTGGTGCAATTTCCCATTCCTTGGTGCTCTTTGGTAAAAACAAATTGAGGAGGTGCGGCAATAGAGGGCGCTGTTGGAGCTACAGCGGAACATTTGGAAAAAAAAAAGATTGACGCGCATGATTAAAATCGACGTGCGCGCTGACCAGAGACCGACTTATTTATTTTTTTGGCCTTAAAAATATTAATTTTTTTGGCTTACCTCAAATTATTACAGAAAGTGAAATGAAATGAAGGCAGAAATAAAGCACCAGTCTATTTTGTATTGTTGACAGCATCTTGGATGCCAAGGAGTTTGAATGGGAGAGCCAGCTGCGTTTCTATTGGGACAAGGAACCAGACGAGCTCAATGTGCGTC